>JALPQI010028136.1:0-11557 GCA_025490895.1 Thaumatotibia leucotreta | reverse complement strand
CCGTCGAATCCGGTGCACTGATTCAGACCAAAGGCAAGGGAGCTTCTGGGTCATTCAAGCTGGAGTCTAAGTCGTCTTCGGGAGGCAAGAAACCCGCTGCGGCCAAGAAGTCTACCGCCAAATCTTCGACCGCCGCTAAGAAGCCCGCCGCCGCCGCTAAGCCCGCTAAGGCGAAGAAGGCAGCCGCATCCCCGGCCAAACCTAAAGCCGCCACCAAGGACAAGAAGGCGGCCGCCGCGAAGAAGAAGCCCGCCGCCGCCAAGAAACCGTCGACGCCCTCCAAAGCTAAGAGCGCGGCCGCTTCTAAGGCCAAGAAGAGCGCGAAGCCACCCACGAAGAAGCCTAAAGCACCCAAGCCAAAGAAGGCTGCGGCCGCTCCCAAGGCGAAACCCGCACCGAAGAAGGCCGCGTCGAAGAAGTAAATTCGACGTCGACGTCGTCATCGTCGTCGGTTCTGTGATGGTAGAGAAGGCGGAGGAGGATGTAGATGTCGTTTTTGCAACGACGTCGCCTCTCTCTAGCCCACTCACCCACGTGCGCGTTATAGCGCACATCAAAAAGCCCTTTTCAGGGCTAACAAATGTATTCAAAGGTCCACGAACCTATTGTTTCAAACAAGCCAATTACCAGTCGATCGATCAATCGAATCTATCTAGGTACACTTAACAAACAAATAAACAACAGAACATGCATACAACAGATCAGTTCAAATTACAACAAAAAGTGTTAATTCGTATGATGCACATACCTATATCATTTAACAAAAACACTCTGAGAACCCGCGCTATGATATTGAAGAGGTACATACATACACACTCACGTGTCTCCCTATAAGAGAATGGGGGTTTAAATAAAGTAAACTATAAAAATATTATATAATAACAGAATACAATCATAATAATTATCTAATAACAAACAATATCAATCAATATGGTGTGTGTACAGTCGGTTCAGTAACTATTTATTTTATACTGAAACAAGTTTCAAAATATGATCTGAATCATATTGAAATCGCACGTATTGAATATACAATTCGGCAAGTCTTTATAGTGAATTTTATACAATAAATTACAAACGACAGACAGACAGACAGACAGACATAACCCATAAACTATTGTATATAATTATGACATTTGCAGTTTTATAAATAATATAATACACATATTAAAAGAAAAATTTAATCAAGTACAATATTAAAATCATATTGAATGTTGTCATATTGATGTACGATTCAATTCATTTTTGACTCCGAATGGTCCCAAATATCTTAATTTTACACGCGACATGATTGAAATCATATTGAATGTGCACGTATTGATAATACTATTCGTAACATCGGTATCGCTCTCTCACTCGCACGAACGCGATTCGACGACCGCGTTCGGTTATAGTCGGCTCGTTATGCCCCCACTATCCGGACCTTTCTGTCTCCGTATAGATTATATAAGAGCAATGTTCGCGAGGGAAATTTTTATTATACTCACAGGCATTCGTGCTGTGCGCATAGTTCTTTCTTTAACTTGTTAAACTAACTTAATAAACAAACATGTCTGGACGCGGCAAAGGTGGTAAGGTTAAGGGAAAGGCAAAGTCCCGTTCTAACCGTGCCGGATTACAGTTCCCCGTCGGCCGTATCCACAGGCTCCTTCGCAAGGGCAACTACGCCGAGCGCGTCGGTGCCGGTGCTCCGGTGTACTTGGCCGCCGTTATGGAGTATCTCGCCGCTGAGGTTCTCGAGTTGGCCGGTAACGCCGCCCGCGACAACAAGAAGACCAGGATCATCCCGAGGCATCTCCAATTGGCGATCCGCAACGACGAAGAGTTGAACAAGCTCCTCTCCGGTGTGACTATCGCCCAGGGTGGTGTGCTGCCCAACATCCAGGCCGTCCTCCTGCCCAAGAAGACCGAGAAGAAGGCTTAAGCGCCCCCGCCCGCGCTTACCTTTTAACACCTCACAACGGATATGGCCGGTGGTTAACGAGTGGATTGTGCATTTGTCCCGAACGCGGGACTCTTGTGCGACATTCTCCCCGGCGCTACCGTTGAAAAAGGCCCTTTTCAGGGCCACAATATGATTCTGTGATAACGTTTAGTTTCATGGCAGACACGGATTTGACTTTCAATCAATCAATCAATCTAAGTATTGGTACATACTTCTGACACTTATTACAATGAATATTATAGTCTTAGTAGTCTTATATAATATAGTATAGAACCAATTAAATGACGTCAAAATTTTCATATATTTTGGTGAGCATTGACATTAAAAATACAACAAACATTCCGTTTTCTTCTAGACACAAAGTACGGTATGTTAGTAGAAGATAGTATATATATATTATATTATAAAATTGGATATGATGATGATGATGATGATGATGATGATGATGATGATGATGTTGTTGTTGTTAGTTAGACACAAATACATGTTCGGTTCGCATACATGTTATATACGAAGGAAGATAGATAGATACATACATATAGATAGGTATGTAGGTACTTATTGAATAATTATAACAATATTAATAACATCGAAACGGTAATAATCCCCACTGCCGCAATGCCGGTCGATCGACATGCCAGACTATGAAAATACGCTATTGGTCGAAAGAGAGCGGTGCGCCGCTCGTTATCCCGTCCCCCACTAGCGGTACGCGGGTATTAACAAAAGTCCGATTCGCTCTGACGAGAATACATTTTCAGTTCGACTCTCGCACTGTGAACATCTAACTAACTCAATATGCCACCGAAAACTAGCGGTAAGGCCGCCAAGAAATCCGGCAAGGCCCAGAAGAACATCTCCAAGTCGGATAAGAAAAAGAAGAAGCACAAGAGGAAGGAGAGTTACGCCATCTACATCTACAAGGTGCTCAAGCAGGTCCATCCCGACACCGGTATCTCCAGCAAGGCCATGTCGATCATGAACTCGTTCGTTAACGACATCTTCGAGCGCATCGCCGCCGAAGCGTCCCGCCTGGCTCACTACAACAAGAGATCCACCATCACCAGCAGGGAGGTGCAGACCTCTGTGAGGCTCCTGTTGCCCGGAGAGCTCGCCAAGCACGCCGTCAGTGAAGGCACCAAGGCCGTCACCAAGTACACCAGCTCCAAGTAAGCGTCGTCGTCACCTCGCGTTGCGCTACCTCGTCGTACATAATTATTAATTAAATAATAATGTGTGTGATGAGTTTGGCAAAAGCGACACGACACGCTCGCTAGATTGCTAGTTGTACATGTTGCAACCTAAAAGGCCCTTTTCAGGGCCACAAAACAATTCTGATAAAACATAATATATGTATACAGTTTCTAGACAGTAAACATTGACATCGATCGATCAATCAACCAAACACGCACACAATCATTAGAACGAATATAAATATAATAAATATTTTAATAAAATAAAGCCTATTGACTCGCTCTACGTTCGATGAATAAGTGTAGTTTCGATACGTATAACGTGTTATCACAAATATATTAAATAATATATAACAAATTACCTTAAATCTTTATATTTGTGATATAAATATAAAGAAAGAAAAGCGACGTGGTTACTTGATTGCCAGTTTTTTATATATATATATATATATATATATATATATATATATATATTATAAAAAAAAGGTTAGGTTCGAAAATGTTAGGTTAGAAAATGTTAGGTTGGAAAATGTTAGGTTCCAAATTGTTAGGTTAGGTTAGGTTAGGTTGGGTTAAAAGGAAAAAAATATATATATAATGTATATTATGTTATGTATACTTTAGTAATCTCACGAGTAAGGGGGATAGATATCATTTATTTTTTTTATATATCTCCCTCTCGCTCGCACGAACACTAAGCCCGTCCCTTTCGGTCCGTAATATAAAAGGAGCCCGCGCGGCGCTCGGACCGTTTATTCTCGCTCGTGACTCGTTAACGTAGACTACGCACGTGTAATTTTACGAAATGGCTCGTACCAAGCAGACCGCTCGTAAATCCACCGGTGGTAAAGCGCCCCGCAAACAGCTCGCCACCAAGGCGGCTCGCAAGAGCGCGCCCGCCACTGGAGGTGTCAAGAAGCCCCATCGCTACAGGCCAGGAACCGTCGCTCTCCGTGAGATCCGTCGTTACCAGAAGAGCACTGAGCTGTTGATCCGCAAACTGCCCTTCCAGCGTCTGGTCCGTGAGATCGCCCAGGACTTCAAGACCGACCTGCGCTTCCAGAGCTCTGCCGTTATGGCTCTTCAGGAGGCCAGCGAGGCTTACCTGGTGGGTCTCTTCGAGGACACCAACTTGTGCGCCATCCACGCCAAGCGCGTAACCATCATGCCCAAGGACATCCAGCTGGCTCGCAGGATCCGCGGCGAACGCGCCTAATTTAGAAAAAAATATCGACGGGAGCGTGTCATACATTACCGTGGTCCGCGATTTTCCGGACATGCGAAATTGACTCGTATCTCTCTTTATTTTTTATTATCAAAAGGCCCTTTTCAGGGCCACACACGATTCGAATTGAAATATCTATGATGGTTTCTTTGCACATAACACATTCGTAAATCAATCAAATTTTAAAACACAATCGACCGACAGACCAATAAAGGTCTTAACATAAAATATACATATACGTAGTTATATTATAATATACAGTTTAGTAATTCATTAAATAAATACTAGAATATAACTAGGCATAAGAAAGGCGACTGGGTTATATCGTGTATATACGATATGTGATGTATGTATGTAATATTTATATAAACGAACAGAAGACAATTGACGACGATCATGATGTTAAAATACGAAATGTGAATATCCAAGTTACAATGAGGCCTAAGTACGTCAGGCAAGTAGTTTGAGTAGTATTATAATGAACTAGGTAGGTTAAGTAATTATATATCATTAATAAAAATGCATTTAAGAAACGATATTAAGATTATGATTGTTGAGTACAGCGTACTCAACATTTCCTGTCGATAGCTCCAGTTGGCAGAGCTCGGATACACGTGGGCCGGATCTACTGATGAGGAGGGCTGGAGCGGCAGGAGGGCTTTTTCCGATTAATAGGCAGGTTCCATTTTTCTTCTTTTTATTGTTCCTCTTTTGGTGGAGGTCAGCTTGACACTGCTCCATAGAAAACGCGTCGCGTATATATACATCACTGGCTGTGATTTTCAGCCAATCATAAAAACATGTCGACCAATCAAAAGGCAGCGTATTTCTGTTTCATGAAATCTCAGTCTGTTCCGTTCACTAATTCTGTTGGTCCGTAAATGCTGCGCGTTGATTGGTGGACTTCACATTGGTCGATTTATACTAGCCTACTTTCGCTAAGTTCTAATCACATTTACCTAATTTTAATTAATCCATGCCGCAATGTTTACAATCATTGTTTGTAAATAAATACTACACGTGGTTATCCAACGTTTACAACAAAAACACACGCGGAGTTGTTTACATTCTAAACAATAGGCGCTCGGATATTCTATTGTTCTCGGTCTACCTGCAATGTTTTGGGTTAAAACCTTTATTTTAAACGTTGCGTTGGGTTATTGACCCAGGGGTCTATTGTATCATTTGAATAGGTAACTGACCTATATTTAACGGGCTATACCGTTACATTTCTTACGTAAATTAAGTTCTAGCGAGGTATCAAATGGTTCATACATAGTACAAAATGCGACATTTTAAATCTTATACGCTAAGTTCAGGCGAATAATATTAGCCAATAGGCGACTTCTAAGGTTTGGTTCATACATTTACGTTCATGAAATTGCTTATACATTACTGATCACTTATATCTAACTTAATTACGTGAGGATCATTTATTTACATGATTTATCTTATTTCTAGGCGTTCATCGGTCGTGACGTCGTGTCGCTAACATTAGTCCTCCTCCGTCGCAAGACGCCATGTTGCATGGGTAGGCGACACGATCACGGAGTCGTCGTTGATGCGGTCGTCGGGCTCTGGGGGGCAGCGCAGCTCTGCGTCTCGCCGGCTGGCACCACGACGGCTATCTTGCAGGTGGGGCGCCGCATTACGCCATGCAGGGTCTTGACGTCAGCGGAGCGTGTTCTGCCGTCTGGTCCACGGTATGTAGCCACGACGATCCCTTTCGGCCACGTATTGCGAGGGCCGTTAGGGTCCGCGATGATCACGATGTCTCCCGGCTGGATCTGACGCCCGCCGCTGGCTGAAGAACCGCGGGGTGCTAGTAGCGGGTAGACTTCTTTAACCCATCGCGACCAGAAGTGGTCGGCGAGGGCTTGGGCTGTTCTCCACTTCTTGTTGTCATCTTCTTCACAGGGTCCCAGTATAGGAAGATTGGCAGCTCGCAGTAACAAGAAGTGATTCGGTGTTAAAGTCTCAGGCGCGTTCGGGTCCACTGAGACATGTGTAAGTGGTCGTTGGTTCACTATATATTCTACTTCGGCCAATACGGTGTTAAATATCTCCTCTCGTGGCGCCTTGGTGTGTAGAGTGTACGCCATTGCTGATTTGATGGTGCGTACCATCCTCTCCCACGCTCCTCCGGCAGATGGGTTACCAGGCGGGATGAACTTCCACTCCATTCGTTGTTGTAGACCGTAGGCTCGAAGTATAGGTAGCCACTCCTTGTGGGCTTCTTGGAGTTCAATAGCCGACGCTCTGAAGTTCGTTGCGTTATCTGAATACATAACGCGAGGCCACCCACGTCGCGCCGCGAATCGGCGTAACGCGAGTAGCGCGCTGTCGGCGGAGAGGCTGTGCACGGATTCCAGGTGCACCGCTCGTGTTGTGAGACAGGTATAGAGAGCGATCCATCTCTTCTCTCTTCTGCGTCCGATGGTGACATATACAGGGCCCGCATAGTCCACGGCTGCGCAGGTAAACGGTCGTTCGTATGCCGTAGTTCGTTCAGGTGGCAAATCTCCATGCGGCTGTACGCGTGGTGTCGCTCGGCGTAATATGCAGATCGCGCAAGTTCGGGCGATGGACTTTACGACGGGTCGCAGGTGCAGAATCCAGTATTTCTGTCTCAGCTCGTTCACGATCGCTTCATTGTGTATATGCGCTGATTTCTTGTGTGTATGTGCGATCAGTAAGCGCGTATACACATCCCGTCCGTCAAGTATAACGGGCCTTGATGCAGTGTATTGAACTGGAGCGTTTCCTAGACGAGTCTTCATTTTCAACAAACCATCGCGGTCGATTTCAGGTGCTAATTGATATAACCTCGATCTTTTATCAATTTCTTCGCCGCGGCTGAGTGCTCGTAGTTCGTCAGGAAAGCTTCGACGTTGACTATTTTGTTGCCCCATATGTTCCGCTCGATGTATGTGTGCAAGTTCTAATTTCTTCGTTCGGTCGCGACTTCGCAGCTTTTCTATAAATAGCAACACATAGGCTGTGCTATTAATGAGGCGTTCGTAACTGCTGAAGCGGTTGATGTCTGGTAATACTGATGCTGGGTCTCGTTCTGTTCGTGTAGCATGAGTCATAGCGGTCTTGATGTTCTTGCGTTCCGGTAGGTTCTCTCTTTCAGTAGCGGTGACGTCGTTCGGGTTCTGTGGCCAATCTCGTTCGGGTAACCGCAGAAATGCCGGTCCTTGGTACCACCGATCGTCGATGGTGATGCGCTGGCTCGGTTTACAGCGCGTTCCATCGTCCGCTACGTTGAAATTAGTCGGCAACCATCTCCACGATTGTCGGCTTGTAAGTTCGGCGATCTCGGCTATGCGGTGACTGACAAACGGTCGATATTGTCGTGCGTCATCCCGTAGCCATGACAACGTAGTTTTTGAATCCGTCCAGTATGTGATGTCATCTGCAGTGTAGCGCTGTTCTTTCAGGATAGTTTGAGCGAGGCGTGCGGCGATCAAAGCAGCGCTCAGCTCCATCCTCGGCACCGATAAAATCTTCAATGGTGCGACTCGCGTTCGACTTGCGGCTAAGCTGACGTGCACGTCGTTTCCGACTTCAGTGCGCCAGTAGGCCACGGCGCAGTAGGCTTCGGTACTTGCGTCGGAGAAAACGTGCAGCGTTCGACGTGTCGGATCCCTCGGCGAGTCGTACTGACGAGGTATTCTTAGTTCGGCGATGTATTTCAGGGCTTTCAGCCACTGAAAAAATGCTTCGGTGTCTTCTCGTTCTAATTCTTGATCCCAGTGCGTGCCCTTCGCCCAGACACGCTGTAGCAAGATCTTAGCGCTGATCACATACTGCGCGATGAGTCCTAGCGGGTCGTAGACAGACATAACTGTAGATAGGACTTGTCTCTTCGTTGGCGCTCGATCGCAGTTCTTGATGTCTTCTGGCACGCGTAGTAGCTTCGTGTTAAAGCTAAGCGTGTCTGTGCTAGGGTCCCACACCATGCCTAGCACCTTCTGTGATTTTTCGCCTAGCATCGTCGTAGGTTCGCTTGATCGCAGTTCGTTCGGTAGTTCTTCGATCAATTGACGATTGTTGCTAGCGAAGCCTCGCAGGTTGAATCCTCCCTCGGCGTGTGACTCGCGTACTTGCTTGACAGTTCGATGCAAGTCCTCCTCGGTCTCATAGCTAGCCACGTAGTCGTCCATGTAGTGGTTGTTCTTAATATCATAGACTGCCTCGGGGTATCTCGTTCGGTTGTCTTCGGCGTTCTTGTTACGTACAAGATGTGCTAAACATGGGCTGCTCACGCATCCGAACAGCACTCGTGTTAACTTATAGATGTGCGGCGTGCGGTCTCGTTCGTTATTCCTCCATAGGAATAGCTGGCTGGCTTGATCTTCGTGCTTCAGATGTATTCGCATGAACATATCTTGAATGTCCGCTGTCACGGCGAATGGATTCTCTCTGAAGCGCAGCAATATTCCCAGCAGGCTCTGAAGAAGGTCTGGACCGCAGAGAATGAAGTCGTTGAGACAAAACCCTTGACATTTTGCCGCAGCATCGAAGACTGCACGCATTTTTTGCTTCTGTAGGTTAACTACAGGAAAATGCGGTAGATAAAAGGTAAGATCGCTGACCGGCGGCTCGTTCAAACGTACGGCGTAACCCTTTTCGATTAAAGCTCTTATTTGCTTGCAGTAATCTTCGGTGAACTTCGGGTCGCGTCTCATTCGCGATTCAAGGTTCAATAACCGCGAATGCGCCGTAGTGTAGCTGGCCGGTAGTTTGACGTCATCTGTAGCCCACAGCTGTCCAACTTCATAATGATCTTCATGTTTCACGACGCTCGAATTGAAAAGGTCGACAGCTCGTTGATCCGCGGGCTTGACGTTGTCTTTGCTCGAAACTCCCAAAGCTTCTATCGCCCAGTGTTTCTTTAATTGTTCATCGAGTTCATCTTGTTCAACGCGACAATGCAGTACAACTTGTTCGTTCGTTCTGATTATCTTCGGCCGAAATCCAAAGAAACACCATCCCAAGCGGCAGCGTATGGCGGCGGGATCGAGTTCGCCTGCCATCCTTATTTCGTGCGGTATGCATAGCTGCCAGTGGTCGCCTCCGATGAGCATTTGCGGTACTCCCGTAGTGTAGCATTCATCGGCGAGGTCCTTGAGATGTTCGTACTTGATCATATCGGCTTTGTTTATGATCTGGCTGCGTAGTCCGATTCCGCGTACTGTTCGCAGCGTGATGTCGTAGCCTGTCCCGCCTCGTGCTGACCGTATCTTCGCCTTAACGGTAGCTGTGTTCGTTCGGTGCGCGATATCGCCTATACCGCGCACGCATAGCGGTGAAACAGGGCCAGACAATCCGATCTGTTCGGCGATGTCCTCCTCGATAAGGCTCAGTGTCGAGGCGTCGTCCAACATCGCGAAGATGTGTGCTTCTCCGCCCGGGCCGCTCACGGTGACGGGCAGTACTTTAAGTAGCACATTAGCAGGTTCGATCCCCGAGGTAACGTATATGCGAGCGGTATCTGGTTCATCCTGCTCGTTCGGTTCACGTGTTATCTCGGCCTGCGTGGCGCGCGGCGCGCGCGTGGTGGGGGCGTGGCCTGTCCTCTCACCTATCGAGTACACCGGCGCGGTCGTAGTGAGATGTACTGCGGCTTCAGTCTGTACTTCTTGCTTATCTGCGTGTAGCAAGCGATGGTGGGGATGCGGACAGCCTGGTACGTCGCATTTCTTCGCTCGGCAGTACTGGCGCTGATGTTTGTCGTTGAGGCAGCGAAAACACACCCTGTTCAGTCGCGCCCAGTCCCATCTCGCTCCGACGGGTTGGGCAGCTAGTTTGCGGCAATCTGTCGTTCCATGGGTTCCTCCGCAATATAAGCAGATTGCGCGCGGGTTCTTCGTGGTGGCGTTCGTGGTATATACCACTTTCGAGGACAACGGCTGCGACGAGCGCGACTGGGACAGAGCAGGGCGGGCAACCGGTCGGTTCGTGTTGCGCTCATACCGCGCCTGCGCTGACACGGAGTTCGATGTCGCGGTAGCAGTCCGTCGCGATGTTAGAGGGGCTCTGGCGTGCGAGTATTTCATTTCCTGCTCGCTCTCGTACATCAGGAAGTCCGACAGCTGGATTATTTCAGCTTCGTCTGAGTAGCGGTGTGCGCGTGCGTAGTCACACCATCGGCTTCGTAGATGGGGGCTCAGGCGGTCGGTGATTTCCCTTATTAGCATGGGATTATCGGCGTAGTGACGGCGGTCGATGTCCATAACTGTAGATACTATGTTTGCGATCTTGATTGCGAAGTTATTTAGGTCATGCGCTGTCGGCCCGACGGTAGGCAGCCGACGCAGGTCTTCTAGTGCTTGGTCGAGTAGTACTTCGCTCCTTCCGTACTGTTTCTTCAATATGCGCATGATGAGGTCTGGACGAGTAGCTGTAGCCAGGACGTGCTGGACGCAAGCCTTGGCTTCTCCTTTCAGCGCCACTCGCAGTCTCGCCACGTTCTCGTACTCGGTGAACTTGTATCTTGTCGCTGTCCTCGTTGTATGTGTTATAAAAACTGCGCCACTCGCTGACATTACCATAGAAAGCAGGTAATTCGTATATTTCTTTCGGTGCAGGGTCTCGCAGCCCTCTGCATTTTTTCAAATATCTCGAACATACTGGCGGCGATGCTCTCCTGTGTCGAGATGTGCGTTCTTGGAGTTCTCGCATCCGGACTCGGCGAACGCGAGTACTGTTGCCTCCTTCTCGCGGAGGTCTTCGGTTCGGGGGGTGAACGGCCTTTCACGTTCATAGGCTCGTTCGGGGTTCAGGCGAGAGTGACCTTTTCCGTTCGCGGGTCCTCTCTAGTTCGGGGGCTCGGCGATCGCTCAGCAGGCCTCCTCGTTCTCGGAGTCTCGAACATCGAGCGTGGTTCAAGGTTCGGTGCTCGACGTTTCGATGCCGGCTCGCGTGTCTCGTACGCCCAATCTTCAGGTTCATAATTCCTCGTAAGCGCCTCAGGTTCCGCGGCCTCGATCCCCAGCCGCAACGCTTCGAGTTTTTTGTTCAATGCTTCCGCTTCGCTTAGAAGTCTTCTTTGTTTTCCCCGTAATTGTTGCATAAGTTCAATGCCTTTGTTCCATGGTTCTATTGTTCGGTGAGGTGCGAAGGATACTTGTCGTGTCCGATCATCCTCGCGAAGTTCCCGTTCCGTATAAGTTCGTACGGAGTCGTCGT
>JALPQI010028135.1:0-13658 GCA_025490895.1 Thaumatotibia leucotreta | reverse complement strand
GAATACAATCATAATAATTATCTAATAACAAACAATATCAATCAATATGGTGTGTGTACAGTCGGTTCAGTAACTATTTATTTTATACTGAAACAAGTTTCAAAATATGATCTGAATCATATTGAAATCGCACGTATTGAATATACAATTCGGCAAGTCTTTATAGTGAATTTTATACAATAAATTACAAACGACAGACAGACAGACAGACAGACATAACCCATAAACTATTGTATATAATTATGACATTTGCAGTTTTATAAATAATATAATACACATATTAAAAGAAAAATTTAATCAAGTACAATATTAAAATCATATTGAATGTTGTCATATTGATGTACGATTCAATTCATTTTTGACTCCGAATGGTCCCAAATATCTTAATTTTACACGCGACATGATTGAAATCATATTGAATGTGCACGTATTGATAATACTATTCGTAACATCGGTATCGCTCTCTCACTCGCACGAACGCGATTCGACGACCGCGTTCGGTTATAGTCGGCTCGTTATGCCCCCACTATCCGGACCTTTCTGTCTCCGTATAGATTATATAAGAGCAATGTTCGCGAGGGAAATTTTTATTATACTCACAGGCATTCGTGCTGTGCGCATAGTTCTTTCTTTAACTTGTTAAACTAACTTAATAAACAAACATGTCTGGACGCGGCAAAGGTGGTAAGGTTAAGGGAAAGGCAAAGTCCCGTTCTAACCGTGCCGGATTACAGTTCCCCGTCGGCCGTATCCACAGGCTCCTTCGCAAGGGCAACTACGCCGAGCGCGTCGGTGCCGGTGCTCCGGTGTACTTGGCCGCCGTTATGGAGTATCTCGCCGCTGAGGTTCTCGAGTTGGCCGGTAACGCCGCCCGCGACAACAAGAAGACCAGGATCATCCCGAGGCATCTCCAATTGGCGATCCGCAACGACGAAGAGTTGAACAAGCTCCTCTCCGGTGTGACTATCGCCCAGGGTGGTGTGCTGCCCAACATCCAGGCCGTCCTCCTGCCCAAGAAGACCGAGAAGAAGGCTTAAGCGCCCCCGCCCGCGCTTACCTTTTAACACCTCACAACGGATATGGCCGGTGGTTAACGAGTGGATTGTGCATTTGTCCCGAACGCGGGACTCTTGTGCGACATTCTCCCCGGCGCTACCGTTGAAAAAGGCCCTTTTCAGGGCCACAATATGATTCTGTGATAACGTTTAGTTTCATGGCAGACACGGATTTGACTTTCAATCAATCAATCAATCTAAGTATTGGTACATACTTCTGACACTTATTACAATGAATATTATAGTCTTAGTAGTCTTATATAATATAGTATAGAACCAATTAAATGACGTCAAAATTTTCATATATTTTGGTGAGCATTGACATTAAAAATACAACAAACATTCCGTTTTCTTCTAGACACAAAGTACGGTATGTTAGTAGAAGATAGTATATATATATTATATTATAAAATTGGATATGATGATGATGATGATGATGATGATGATGATGATGATGATGTTGTTGTTGTTAGTTAGACACAAATACATGTTCGGTTCGCATACATGTTATATACGAAGGAAGATAGATAGATACATACATATAGATAGGTATGTAGGTACTTATTGAATAATTATAACAATATTAATAACATCGAAACGGTAATAATCCCCACTGCCGCAATGCCGGTCGATCGACATGCCAGACTATGAAAATACGCTATTGGTCGAAAGAGAGCGGTGCGCCGCTCGTTATCCCGTCCCCCACTAGCGGTACGCGGGTATTAACAAAAGTCCGATTCGCTCTGACGAGAATACATTTTCAGTTCGACTCTCGCACTGTGAACATCTAACTAACTCAATATGCCACCGAAAACTAGCGGTAAGGCCGCCAAGAAATCCGGCAAGGCCCAGAAGAACATCTCCAAGTCGGATAAGAAAAAGAAGAAGCACAAGAGGAAGGAGAGTTACGCCATCTACATCTACAAGGTGCTCAAGCAGGTCCATCCCGACACCGGTATCTCCAGCAAGGCCATGTCGATCATGAACTCGTTCGTTAACGACATCTTCGAGCGCATCGCCGCCGAAGCGTCCCGCCTGGCTCACTACAACAAGAGATCCACCATCACCAGCAGGGAGGTGCAGACCTCTGTGAGGCTCCTGTTGCCCGGAGAGCTCGCCAAGCACGCCGTCAGTGAAGGCACCAAGGCCGTCACCAAGTACACCAGCTCCAAGTAAGCGTCGTCGTCACCTCGCGTTGCGCTACCTCGTCGTACATAATTATTAATTAAATAATAATGTGTGTGATGAGTTTGGCAAAAGCGACACGACACGCTCGCTAGATTGCTAGTTGTACATGTTGCAACCTAAAAGGCCCTTTTCAGGGCCACAAAACAATTCTGATAAAACATAATATATGTATACAGTTTCTAGACAGTAAACATTGACATCGATCGATCAATCAACCAAACACGCACACAATCATTAGAACGAATATAAATATAATAAATATTTTAATAAAATAAAGCCTATTGACTCGCTCTACGTTCGATGAATAAGTGTAGTTTCGATACGTATAACGTGTTATCACAAATATATTAAATAATATATAACAAATTACCTTAAATCTTTATATTTGTGATATAAATATAAAGAAAGAAAAGCGACGTGGTTACTTGATTGCCAGTTTTTTATATATATATATATATATATATATATATATATATATATTATAAAAAAAAGGTTAGGTTCGAAAATGTTAGGTTAGAAAATGTTAGGTTGGAAAATGTTAGGTTCCAAATTGTTAGGTTAGGTTAGGTTAGGTTGGGTTAAAAGGAAAAAAATATATATATAATGTATATTATGTTATGTATACTTTAGTAATCTCACGAGTAAGGGGGATAGATATCATTTATTTTTTTTATATATCTCCCTCTCGCTCGCACGAACACTAAGCCCGTCCCTTTCGGTCCGTAATATAAAAGGAGCCCGCGCGGCGCTCGGACCGTTTATTCTCGCTCGTGACTCGTTAACGTAGACTACGCACGTGTAATTTTACGAAATGGCTCGTACCAAGCAGACCGCTCGTAAATCCACCGGTGGTAAAGCGCCCCGCAAACAGCTCGCCACCAAGGCGGCTCGCAAGAGCGCGCCCGCCACTGGAGGTGTCAAGAAGCCCCATCGCTACAGGCCAGGAACCGTCGCTCTCCGTGAGATCCGTCGTTACCAGAAGAGCACTGAGCTGTTGATCCGCAAACTGCCCTTCCAGCGTCTGGTCCGTGAGATCGCCCAGGACTTCAAGACCGACCTGCGCTTCCAGAGCTCTGCCGTTATGGCTCTTCAGGAGGCCAGCGAGGCTTACCTGGTGGGTCTCTTCGAGGACACCAACTTGTGCGCCATCCACGCCAAGCGCGTAACCATCATGCCCAAGGACATCCAGCTGGCTCGCAGGATCCGCGGCGAACGCGCCTAATTTAGAAAAAAATATCGACGGGAGCGTGTCATACATTACCGTGGTCCGCGATTTTCCGGACATGCGAAATTGACTCGTATCTCTCTTTATTTTTTATTATCAAAAGGCCCTTTTCAGGGCCACACACGATTCGAATTGAAATATCTATGATGGTTTCTTTGCACATAACACATTCGTAAATCAATCAAATTTTAAAACACAATCGACCGACAGACCAATAAAGGTCTTAACATAAAATATACATATACGTAGTTATATTATAATATACAGTTTAGTAATTCATTAAATAAATACTAGAATATAACTAGGCATAAGAAAGGCGACTGGGTTATATCGTGTATATACGATATGTGATGTATGTATGTAATATTTATATAAACGAACAGAAGACAATTGACGACGATCATGATGTTAAAATACGAAATGTGAATATCCAAGTTACAATGAGGCCTAAGTACGTCAGGCAAGTAGTTTGAGTAGTATTATAATGAACTAGGTAGGTTAAGTAATTATATATCATTAATAAAAATGCATTTAAGAAACGATATTAAGATTATGATAAATATATAATACTTTAATACTCGGAAAATATAAATTATCTGTCACCTACCGCGTCCCCCGTCTCCCCGCAATAGGGTAAAACGTATAAAAGGCGAACCGGGCCGTGTGATCGGAGCTATTCCATTCGTGTCGACGCGCGCCGCAAGTCGTGTGTCGTGTTCCGTTCGTGAGAGAGATATATCAAAACTTAACCAGAAAAGATGACCGGTCGCGGTAAGGGAGGCAAAGGTCTGGGAAAAGGAGGAGCCAAGCGCCACAGGAAGGTGCTTCGTGATAACATCCAGGGTATCACCAAGCCCGCCATCCGCCGTTTGGCCCGCAGAGGAGGCGTCAAGCGTATCTCCGGTCTCATCTACGAGGAGACCCGCGGCGTGCTGAAGGTGTTCCTCGAGAACGTGATCCGTGACGCCGTCACATACACCGAGCACGCCAAGAGGAAGACCGTCACCGCCATGGACGTAGTGTACGCCCTGAAACGCCAGGGTCGCACCCTCTACGGTTTCGGTGGTTAAGCGCCAACTCGCTCGGCCGCCCGCCCGCCCGCAAGCGTGCGTGCGACCACCGCGCACAGGCTTCGCGTAATTCGCGTCGTCTGTCGCAATTTACAAAAGGCCCTTTTCAGGGCCGCATATCATTCTATTATATAATAAGTATTAAAGCGTTTCTTACCTACGCACACAGACAGACATATCAATCTATCTCAGCGTAATAATATATAACTAATAAATACATATAAAAGCGGAGGAGGTTAATAAATAATAAACTTACTTACCCCCTAGCACACGTCTCTTAGTAAATTCTCGACTCTTATGACGTATGCTGCTGCGTGCTTTTCAGTCAGTCAATCAGCCTCGGCCACGCTACGCAGGCTCTCCTCCCACTCCGCCGTCTCCGTCCTCTGAAAGTATTATAAACGTTAATACATTTTTGTCGTTACGGAATTGAAAGTATTTTTTTTTTTTTTTATCCTACAAATTCGCACTTTCGAAAGCAAGTACCTAAGTATATATGTGCTTACTTTATATATATAATATACATGCATATGCCACACACACTATATATATATACTACCAGTATTTATATTATTGATCTGTCTGTCTGACCGTAGTGAAAAAAAAAAACGCTATATTCGATATAACTATATCCATCTATATAACTAGCCTAGAAATAACTGCCAAATTACACCCCCCCATATATAAAAATAATTAACTTCCACAAGTATATTCTTAATACGAAGACGAACAACCGCCGCCGTCGCTGCAACGATATCACGATATCTCCATTCCAATAGGACGTACATGCGACCGACAGAAAAGCCGGGCGGGCTGGCGAGCGAGCGGCCGACCGACCGAGCGTTCAGGTACATCATCTATCTAGCTCCTATCCCGATTTTTCGACATATACTTAGATGCATACAAACAAACAAACATACATGCATACATAATTATCTACTTGAATATATTAATTATAAAACATATACACACTAGCAACTCACCTTTTACAAATTTACAATCCAAATCGTCAAAGTCACACATAAGCGGTACACTTCAAACGTTCACACCTTCAAAAACAAAAACTAAAAACATACGCAACTCATTTACACTAAATACCTGACCACCGGCAATTAATCAAACACGTAAAAAAAAAAAAAATGCAAAACAATACTAAATAACTATCACATTTAGAGAACAACCACCACCGACGCACGCGCAACACAATTCACAAGTCTTATCCTGGTCTCACAGGTGCAATCTCGGCTCACCTGACCCGCACTGATCTAATTTATAGACGAATTTTGAAGTGAATATGTTAAGGCGAGACAAAAAATGAAAATAAAAAAAGACAGAAAATCCGCCATTTTCATAGGCTAAAATCGAACTGAAACTCTCGCCCCCGAGTCCGCACGACACCCCCACCTACGTCATCGCGTACACCTAGGCATTTTCTATTCGGTAAGACTAGGTATCTTATAAATAGCAGGCGATTTTATTAATAATTCTATTTATTTTTAAGCTATTAACAAATGTATTTTCCTTCCTTCTTTCTTTCAATAACGGTACACTAGTTAGTTACCTAGGTTATTTTATTATGGTGGTTGCCGAAGATTTATAAAAACCTAATTAATATCCTGTATTAGATTGATAACTATCATTAAGCGAAACTCTAGTCAAATTAGTGTGTTAGTCGAGAGATCTTTTAATGAATCTCACCCACCAAAAACTAACTACTAAGGTATCATCTCTCTATTAAGCCCGCGCGGAGGAGGTATACTTACATAAGTATCTCTTACTAAACGATTTATTATATAATATTATCATAATTACTACATGCTATTGCATTTAAGATATACGTGTATATATAATAATTGTAAAAAATAAATTAATTAAATTCATCTCCCTTTTTATTACATTAGTTACCAGGAGGCGACGGAACGTTGCACGTAGGCACTGGCGCAACTCGCGGTCCGTCTGTTTTACGACAGTGGAGATAAAACGTAAAAATAATACTATAACAATATTTTTCTATCAACGCTATTGTGTCACCACCATATATAGTATCTTCGCTTTCGCAGCGAAGACGCATAATATCATTATATTTGTTTATTATTGAGAAATATCAATTTTTAAACTGACCCGAGGTGTCCTCACCCGATAATACCAAAAGTAATGTTCTCTCGTGCGCTAGTCCGTAGACTAAATTTCAAAAATACTATTTAATACCATATATCATTTCATAAGGAACGTACAATTCCAATATTATACGGGTACTCGCAATATATATCGGTATAAATTCACTTTAATCATAAAAGAGCAAGTGAAAACTCCGAAGTGTTATTACGAGAAAACGTCTATGACTGCATGGGTCTACCTTACGATTATTCGTGAAACTATATATTAACGGTGGCTCCCTCTTTTGAGATATTAGTATAGCGGGGCAGGGGCTCGGGGCTAATACTACGCAACAGCGGCGTGCGACAGCAAAGCAGACGCTAGCGCGGGAGTCGCCGCTAGCGTCTGCGCAGCCGGAAGAACGAGCGCGGAGACCGGCTTCGCGGCACCACTGCCGCCACAGGGGGTGCCCCCCCCACACCAAACAGCAACAACGGGCGCAAGCGGTAGCGTCTGCGACAGGACGGGAGTTGCCGCTAGCGTCTGCGACGCCGGAGTAACGAGTGCGGAGACCGGCATCGCGGACCTACTGCCACCGCCCACTGAAAGCCCCTTCGCACCGTCGGTGGTAGCTGCGCGGCGAAACACGAGGTTGGAGAAGTTGGAATCTGATACGATTTTATTCGCCCAACTCGTGGAAGCGCAGCTACCATCAGACGACCTAGAGGACTGGATAGCGGCTTACATCCGAATTACCAACTACAGGCTGGGCATCCCTGTGGAGCTCCAGGCTGTGGACAAGCACTTCCTGGAGTTCCTGGAAAGGAACCCAGGAGAGCTCAAAGCATATAAGAGGTCAGCAACGCAGCGCGACAGCCCGCCGTCTGCGCAGGAGCCTGCGGGGAAGAAGCCTGCAGCCAAGGTCTCGCCCCCAAAGGACCCAAGGATCCACAGACGTCGCTCTCGCTCCCGTTCTGCGGGAGCCAAGCGGCGAGAGCGCACCCCAGCGCCACCTGCAGCAGCGCCCCCCCCCTGGAAGGCACCAGAGCCGGGGAGTTCACTAAACCTGGTGGGACTGAATGTAGTCGCTCGCGACCTGTTCGCCCCTCGCCCACCACCCCCAGCCACAGTCAATCCTCCGGCTGCAGCGCCAAGGACCTCCCGACCTCCAACCCCTGCCCAGGGGCACGGAACTCAGGAGCTGCCCAACCTGGAGGCGGAGGAGCTCCCGATCCCCCGCCCCCAGCCAACACCAACACCGAGAGCTGCCAGCCCTCCGGCCCCTGTGCAGGGAATGGAGGTAGACCCGGCAGCAAAAGCGCCACCACGCCCGCCCCAGCCCACGCCCCCCCACAGACCAGACCCGCAGACACTCCCGTCTGGAAGCGCCCCCGCACCAACACAGGGCGCAGTCCCTCCTCCAGCTCCACCCCTGGAGCAGAGGAAGGACAAGGGGAAGGGGAAAGGGAAACGGACGGGCACGACGACATATGCAGCAAAAGCGGCTGCCCAGCCCCAGCCCGGTACCAGCACCCAACAAGCTCCAGCAGCAGCACCGGCCCAACCCAGCGGCAGCAACCAGCCCCCTGCAGCACAGAGGAAGGTGAGGTACCCCCGCATCCTGGTACCAGTCTTCCCTGCATGGACCAAAACTACGAGCAGCATAGCACACGAGCTGGGGTACCCACCCAACTCCAAGCCGAATGGCAAGGGGCTGATCTTCAGCCCCGCAAGCGACGAGGAGTACAGGTGCATAGTCCGACACCTGGAAGCGCTACAGGCCGCAGGAACTCACCTGCCCTGGGAGCACACCATCGGAGACGAGGGGCGCCAGATGAAGGTGGCTCTACGGGGGCTCCCTGCGGACACCCCTATTGACGAAATAAAGGAAGCATGCATAGAGCTCGGGTATCCCGTAGAATATGTCAAGCAAATAGATGCTAGGGGGGGGAGACAGGGGTGCGTATATTTTATACAACTCTCTGGCCCCCCTAGAGAGTTCTCGGGAATCTACGGGATATCCGAGCTCCTCTATATGAAGACAATTAAGGTGGAAGCGTGGCGAGGCAGGGAGGGGCCGGCCCAATGTCATAGATGCCAGGGATTCCGCCACCACTCTAAAGGGTGCCACAGAGATTTAAAGTGTGTCCGGTGTGGGGGGCCGCACGCAGCTAAGGATTGCACAAGGCCGAAATCCGAACCTTGCACTTGTGCAAACTGCACGGGCCCCCACCCGGCAAACTTCAAGAAGTGCCCTGTATACTTGAAAGAGCTTCGGGCCTGGAAAGCGAGCAGAGGTAAGGGCACTTCAACCACCACAGCCACGACAAAGAAAGGACCTGCAACTAAAGCCACCACCCCCAAGGCAACGGTAGCGGAGACGGCACCAGCTTCCCTCATGGCGCCGAGTAACGCGCCCAAGCCGAGGGGGGAGAAAACAGCTGCCAGCACCAGCAAACAAAATTTTGGGCCCAAGGAGCCCAAAAAGAACAAGAAGAAAAAGAAGAAGCAGACCACAGTTACCCCAGTAACCCCCGCCCCAGTTCCAGCGGACATACAGGGGGTAGCTCCGGAAACAACACCAGCCCAGACCCCAACAGTCGCGGAGCTAGTAAGAGCCCTCCTCCAGGCGGTGGCGACCCAGGGCCCCCAGGCGGCCCAGGAAGCCCTAGCAGCAGCAGGAGTCCCCAGCAAGACCCCCAGAGGAGGAAACTAAGGGTGGTCTTCTGGAACGCCCAGACGCTGACCAGGAAGGAAGCGCTGCTCAGAAACTTCCTGCACGAGCAGAAGGTAGATATCCTCCTGGTCAGCGAGACACACGCAAACAAGGAGCTAAAGGTGGGTGGCTTTATAACTTACCAACGGAACGAGACTAACCAGCTGGGACACTCGTTCCGTGGCCTTGCTGTGATGGTCCGCAGAACCCTGATACACCAGCCAGTCGACTTCGTGAACTACGACTCATTCACAGCGCTGGGAGTCGACATCAGGGTGCTTAGCGGAGACCTCCGGCTGTACGCGGTGTACCGCCCACCTAGCCAGCCGTATGGAAACATAGGGAGAGACCTCCGTGCCATATTCCGATCCCCAATGCCGACCATCGTGGCGGGGGATTGGAACGCCAAACATGTGGCATGGAACTCGTCCAAGATAGACCCAGAGGGAAGGGCCATATATAAAGCAGCAGAGGAGCAAGGGCTCGATGTCACAGGACCGGAGGAACCCACACACTACCCGGACGCACACTACTCCTGCGACATCATTGACTTCGCCATCCACAGGGAAGTAAGAGCGGCAATGGCGCTGGAGGTGTTACCTGACTTACCGTCGGACCACAGGCCGGTGCTGTTAGTGCTGGACTCAGCACCAGACGCCACACTGAAGAGACCAGAGAGAAAGAAAACCGACTGGGAGGCCTTCTCTACTGCTCTCGCAGGTAACACCCTCAGCGGACCAGTAACCTCGGCTGAGGAAGTGGACAATGCTGCGGAAGCCATCTCCTTGGGGATCCAGGAAGCGTTGAGAACATCATCTCACACCATTCCTGCGGGCATGAGGTGCAAACCACTGCCCGCAGAAATCAGGAACCTCATTGAGCAGAAGCGCCGACTGAGAAGGAGATGGCAACATACAAGATGCCCTACGGCCAAGGCGGAGCTTAATTGCACAGTAGAAAGGTGCAAGAGGCAGCTTCGTCAGCACGCAGCAGCGGAATGGGAGGAGCATCTGGCCAGCATAGCCGGTAAGCTACCATCGGTTCACCGGCTGTGCAGGCAGCTCGGCCAGACCCAGGACGCAGTAAGGCCACTAATAGACAGCGGGGGGAATCTCAGGTACAAGGCTGCAGACAGAGCGGAACTGTTCGCGGACAGTCTGGAGCGGTCCTTCCAGCCGAACCCGTCGCAAGACGAAGACCACACCAGGAGGATAGAGGAGCAACTGGAGAGGTACTTCGAGCACCAGCCGAGTGGAGACGAGGACCCGGTCTTCTTCACACCCGGCCAAGTCAAGAGAGCGCTACAAAAGGTGAACACTAGGAAAGCCCCGGGCGCCGATTCGATCCCGAACCTGGCACTCCGGCACCTGCCACAGCACACCATAGTGGCGGTGACCCGCCTGTTCAATGGGATCATGCGCTCGGGACACTTCCCAAGGACCTGGAAACTTGGCCGGGTCATAATGCTGCCGAAACAGGGGAAAGACAGGCGAAGACCGGAAAGTTACCGGCCTATAACCCTGCTCAGTACCCTCTCCAAAGTCTTCGAGCGACTCCTCCTCGGAAGACTCCAGCCGCACCTGGTACCGCGTCCAGAACAGTTCGGTTTCCGCTCTGAGCACTCTACGACGCTGCAGCTTACAAGGTTGCTGTCATATATGGCGGAGAGGATGCATCAGAAGGAGCACGTCGTCGCGGTTTTCCTAGATATGGAAAAGGCGTTCGACAGAGTATGGCACGAGGGGCTGCTAGCCAAACTGTCGACGTCCACAGCCCCGCGACGACTAGTGAGAGTCCTCCGCTCCTTCCTGACAGATCGCCGCTTCCACGTGGCAGTGGAAGGCGCCATCTCCACGGAACGCCTGATACAAGCAGGAGTTCCACAAGGGAGCTGCTTATCCCCAACGTGCTACGCCACATTCACTGACGACATCCCGGTAGTCGGAGACGTCAAGCTGGCCCTGTTCGCAGACGACGCTGCGTACTACGCAGCGTCCATCACCCCAGCACACGCCGCATCCAAGATCCAGCGCCAGCTTGACGCCCTACCAGATTGGCTGGCTAAGTGGCGGCTCGCCGTGAATGTGGGAAAGACACAGGCGTTCCAGACAGGAGCACGCAAGCATCCTCCGCCTCTCAATTTCTACGGCGAAGAAATTGAGTGGCAGCACACAGTGAAGTACCTAGGGGTCACTATAGACAGGGGCCTCACAATGAAGCAGCACGTGGAAGAGGTGGTGAGGAAGACGCGAACTGCGCGCACCAAACTTCGTCCAGTGCTTAGCAGCAGCCTCCCAAGCAGCACGAAACTGGGGGTTTACAAGGCTTACGTCAGGTCCAGGCTGACGTACGCGGCGCCTGCCTGGTACGCCAGGACCGCGGAGTACAACAGGCGGAAACTCCGAGCCCAGGAGTCGCTCAGCCTGAGAGTGATTATGAAAGCCCCCAGGTACGTAAAGAACCGATATATACTGCGAGACCTCAAGCACCGAAGCCTGGACGAGTTCATCGGGGAATTAGCGCGCAGGATGTTTTCCCGCGCCGACAACTCCCGCCATCAGCTGCTTCAGGGGATTGCCCCCCTGTATCCCCGCCCAGAGGGAGACCGCGATCAGCGAGCCCAGCCGCGAGAGCTAGTCCCCCCAAGTGACCCATAAGGTACGCCACCAAGCCACAGAATGGCCACCCACCACCACGCCACAGACTGGCCAACTTGAGCCCACCACGCCAAGAAGGCCAACTGTGGCGCGAACGCAGAAAACGCAGCATTAAAAATTGCTGCGAGAAAGCCCAGGCCGTTGTCACGGCCTGCGATAAGAAACAGCCAAAAAGGGCCTCGCCCTGCAATGGCAGCCTCCACACCGTCAAAGGTGTGACGAGATGACACGTACGTTTTGAGATATTAGTATTCGCCAGCGCAGCGCCCGTGTTGGTCGTCTCGCGCTTGTTACCGTACTCACTTGCGTTACGCGTTCGTTCGCAGCCACATCTCTCTCGACTTTCTCGTTTGATTTGTTTGTTTAATTTTTCAATTAAATCAAACATGGCAGACACCGCAGTTGCCGCCGACGCACCCGCTCCGGCCACGCCCGCGAAGAAGCCTAAGGCGTCCGCATCTGCCGGCGCGAAGAAGCCTAAGGCGAAGCCGACCCATCCGAAGACATCCGAAATGGTGAACAGCGCCATTAAGGAGTTGAAGGAGAGGAGCGGTTCATCCCTGCAGGCTATCAAGAAATACATCGCAGCCCAGTACAAGGTAGACGCCGAGAAGCTGGCTCCGTTCATCAGGAAATATCTTAAGAGCGCCGTCGAATCCGGTGCACTGATTCAGACCAAAGGCAAGGGAGCTTCTGGGTCATTCAAGCTGGAGTCTAAGTCGTCTTCGGGAGGCAAGAAACCCGCTGCGGCCAAGAAGTCTACCGCCAAATCTTCGACCGCCGCTAAGAAGCCCGCCGCCGCCGCTAAGCCCGCTAAGGCGAAGAAGGCAGCCGCATCCCCGGCCAAACCTAAAGCCGCCACCAAGGACAAGAAGGCGGCCGCCGCGAAGAAGAAGCCCGCCGCCGCCAAGAAACCGTCGACGCCCTCCAAAGCTAAGAGCGCGGCCGCTTCTAAGGCCAAGAAGAGCGCGAAGCCACCCACGAAGAAGCCTAAAGCACCCAAGCCAAAGAAGGCTGCGGCCGCTCCCAAGGCGAAACCCGCACCGAAGAAGGCCGCGTCGAAGAAGTAAATTCGACGTCGACGTCGTCATCGTCGTCGGTTCTGTGATGGTAGAGAAGGCGGAGGAGGATGTAGATGTCGTTTTTGCAACGACGTCGCCTCTCTCTAGCCCACTCACCCACGTGCGCGTTATAGCGCACATCAAAAAGCCCTTTTCAGGGCTAACAAATGTATTCAAAGGTCCACGAACCTATTGTTTCAAACAAGCCAATTACCAGTCGATCGATCAATCGAATCTATCTAGGTACACTTAACAAACAAATAAACAACAGAACATGCATACAACAGATCAGTTCAAATTACAACAAAAAGTGTTAATTCGTATGATGCACATACCTATATCATTTAACAAAAACACTCTGAGAACCCGCGCTATGATATTGAAGAGGTACATACATACACACTCACGTGTCTCCCTATAAGAGAATGGGGGTTTAAATAAAGTAAACTATAAAAATATTATATAATAACAGAATACAATCATAATAATTATCTAATAACAAACAATATCAATCAATATGGTGTGTGTACAGTCGGTTCAGTAACTATTTATTTTATACTGAAACAAGTTTCAAAATATGATCTGAATC
>JALPQI010028125.1:0-11444 GCA_025490895.1 Thaumatotibia leucotreta | reverse complement strand
TACTACGCTCAGTCGTAAACAACAAATCAATCTATGTTACAATAAAACCAGAAAACATTATTACCTATTTGACTTTAAAGTTATCTGATAATTAACAATTATAGAAAACTACTTTTAGTCCCATCTTGTATCCAGGTTTGCCACCTCATAGCTGGCTTCCATCTTCCATGTGAGAAAAGTATTCCTGATTCGAAGTAGACTACAAAATGAAAATTTTTTAGTCCTATCTTGTAGCCTGGTTTGGTAGCTGGCTTTCAATGAGAAGAATATTCCTGATTCGAAGCTGGCAATGAAACTGGATTTCTAAGCCGTAGAAAGTGGCAGGCGTTTAATCTTAGTGTCAGGCATTTTCCGAACTGCAATGTAAACAATGTAGGTACTACAATTACTTTGAATACGTATTAAAAACAGAAGGGCGGAATACAAGGGCGCTAAAATCGGCTTAAATATGCCGGCCATATTAGGTGAACAATCGCCTACTAAAGTAGGTACCAACAAATGCTCTGAAAATAATCATGAAGTCTCGAAAGGTGGCATTACCTTAGATATGATCCTCGGCTACGAATACATATATTGGTTGGTTACCCGCGAATACCCACAGCGGCCAAAACCCACTGTTAAGCTAATTTCATCGAAATACAGAATTATATCGTAAGGTCCGTTTGCCAGTTTGCAAAGAAGAAAGCGCTGAAACGCACGTTTTAAATTCCATTAAATTAATAGGTTTATCCGACTTTTTCAGATTGTTTCTTTAATTGTTAATTATCAGGTAACTTTCTTTAATTATGTTTGTTGTTTAATTGTACAAATTACTGAAATGTCGTCTGTGGCCGCACTATAAATAGTTTACAAAAAAACGCAATTGCAATTGATTACAATACAAGGTTTAATTATGCCCAGATTTATTTTTAATTATTGAATGTTACAATTACTGTTTTTCAGATTGTGGGTCCATCTGGTAGCCATATTTGGTATCTAGCTACGAAATAAGAAACGTGTTTCCTATCTTGTAGCCAGCTACCAAATGGGAACGATTTTCTTATCTTCCAGTGTGCGACGCTGATTTTATCATTTTGTAAATTCTTTCTATATGTAGAATATTGAGAGGCTGTAATTTCAAAAACATTCATTAAAGTTCTTATTCTTTTTGGTCGCAAGAAAATTGATGTTCGTGGGTGTATTTGTGATGCTGTAGTGTAGTTCGCGGATTCTTTTTCCAAAAAAGGTCGCTATACATTGCAGTTTGGAAAATAACTGACACAAAAATTAAACGCCAGCTACTTCCTACGACTTCAGAAGTCCCGTTTCATTGCCAGCTTCGAATCGTGAATATTTTTCTCATTTAAAAGCTAGCTACCAAACCAGACTACAAGATAGGACTAAAAAATTGTCATTTTGTAGTCTACTTCGAATCAGGAATATTTTTCTCACATGGAAGCCAGCTATGAGCTACCAAACCTGGCTACAAGATGGGACAGGATAAAATTAAACGTAAGTTTAAACGATTAAGACCTGTTTGTCATTAAAATATGAGTGATAATCGTAAAAGTTTAAATCAATATATTGATTGCTTTCTTGTTTGAGTATAATTTTTATTAGAACTTCTTCATTTTTCAATTTCATGGACCACTTTCTAGAGTTTGTGGGGTAAGGTTAGATTCGCATATTGTTATTAATTTTCATACAAAGCACAACCCCAGTCTCTTCGCATAAACTTTAATCTACCACTGTATCAGTCACAGTACGAGTATGTTGGTTAAAATTGTCCATGCTATTGAACTCTACTAATCACTAACTTTATATGAGGGGATACATTTTTTTATAGATATTTCGATGTTGGTATCATGGTACTGAAAGTTCATCGTGATGGTTGGTAGACTCGGTCGTTCCCTTCCACCCTGTATAATTCTGCCGCCACGACCGAAGTTTAAAAAAGTTCGCTTCTAATCTGCCGCTTGTAAAATCTGCCAAATATTTTTTTTTTTTACAAAACATTTTTTTTTGCCGCCAAATCTGCTGCCCCTAAAATCTGCCGCTCTAGGCCATGGCCTACTTGGCCTACTGGTAAATCCGGCACTGCATATTGCAACGGAAAAACAGACCATAAAGTTAATTGATGTGCATATAGGTATTTACTGCTAAGAATTAAGATGAATTACCACATGCGAAGCGTAACGAGGCAAAGCGGGAATCATGCATACATTTCTAGAGTCAAATTACCATTTGTTGCGTATAATGTAGAAATACCTGCTATGCCTCGCGTTTTTGATAAATAAAATCGATTTAGAAAACCCCAAACCTTACACCACATACTGTTATTTTAATTGTTTTTGTCAGTCAATTTCAAGCTGCTTGGATTTTATTCAGCAAACACAGGTACGTACTTAAGATATTTTATCATAAATTTGATTAATTTTTTATAAGAACTATTTTCTTGTGTAGTTCATCGTAATATAAATCAGAAGTAGCCGTGATGTAGTCACATTTGAAATCAGAAACAATTACTCAATTGTCTCCGTCGCTTTCCAAAGTAGTTTAATTAGCACCAACCACACTTGATAGGCCGATCAACGCCACCCAGCAGATTACTTAGAAAAAGTTGATACATAACATTTTAGCGAACGATTTAACAGTTTGACACCAAAATGTATATCGGCACCGCAGCGACAACGCCAAAGACGCATACATAAGTCACGGTCCACAAAACAATACGGACTTACGAGCGCTAAGGTTAAATTCAGTTTTGATTCTTTGGTGACGTGCCCTCTGAGTGACAGTTTTAGTATTTGACGTGGCGTCGAATAGGTTAACGCTGACAGCCGGCTTGGTCCAACCGACTCTTAATGGCGTCAAAACAATTTGGCCCATGAAACAAATTCTTCAGAGTTTACCTACTATCTACTAATTTAGTAAAATGAAAAACTTCGCTTGGGCGCACTTGTCCTAGGTTAAAAAGACCATGAGTAGCTAATTTATAAGTTCGTAAACCACAGATTATGCTTAAAATATATTTGTATATCAACAGACACTTGAAGCACTTCGCAAGCTTCGCCGGGGAGAACTCCTCGTGGTGGAAGGCCGGGATCGGCGTCGCAGCGGCCACCGTCATGGGGCTCGTCCTCCTCAAGATGTTTAACTTTCAAAAACGATAACTACTGCCACCTGTGCAGCTGTCCTATCGCTGAAGAGCGAAAAGCTTAGAGCCAATCGTACATCAGTACACCCCTTCTAGCTGCTAGAAGCAGCTAATGGCGCCTGGCGCGATTATCAGTGATATCACTGCACTGGAAGACGCGTATGACGCGCTACCAATGGCAAACCTGAATCGGTTTTGTAATAGTGGACCTTGTATGACTATTATCTATTTTGTGGTAGAAATAGAAATTGAAGAGTTAGAATTAGAGAGTTTTCGTTGGCATAAAGAGTCAGCGATCGACTACATTTCTTGAGTGGCAATATTATATAGCAGCGGCTTTCTCGTCGCTGATGGGACAGCTGCCTTTTCATAGAAAACAATTTAGAGCGCATCTCACACCAAAGACAATGTTACATCAGCTTCCCGCAGCTTAATACACAGTATTTTGTTTTTTAATGTAAATAAAGTTTTATTTATTCCTGTTCCTGTTTTTTAATTTCACCGTTATTGATCTACATGTGCAGTCAGCATCAAATACTTTCAGTTTCAGCAGTCAAAGTGGCCAAATAGAAATTATAGTTTGCGAGATCTAAGAATGAAGTTTTGACAGTTATCCTTAGTATGGTTAATCCTTATGAGGGTAAGAGTTTTGCTAGACTTAACGTCATATTTCGCTCCTCCTGTAAAAAACGGTCATAACACAAAAAAACGTATTTCGAGAAAATTGCATTTAAAGTTTTTATTTCGGTATTCGATTAATTTGTGAATGTATGGTAATACTTACAATTATTTTTAATTTTCATACTACTGTAAAATTTACTTAACTATTAGGTTAATTAAATAATAATAATATAATTATATAATTTGCATTTTTTTGTGTTATGACAGTTTTTTACAGGAGGAGCGAATTATATAAGGATCATTTCTGAACTGTCAAATATTCGTTCTTGAAAATCGACAACTATAGATTTTTATTCTATTATTTTCAGTTGAATTACGCACCATAATGTTCTCGTAAGGTATCCTATACATATATACCGCGTATATGTGTAATACGGGCGATAAATTAAATGGGATTTTGGCATGGGATTTATTAGTGTGATCATAGATAACGAGGTTTTTTTTAAGTTACACTTAATTATGATACCACAGATTATTTTTGGAGGATTATTTCTGCGAAAATGCCGAATTTTTAAAACGCAATAATTATAAGGGCCTCAGCAAGGAGTACGATTTTGAACCGTTTGGCGTAGAAATATTAGATTCATGGGGCCCCGGCGTACGCAAATTGTTTGCTGAAATCGCGAAACGTGTGGTTGACGTAACTAAAGACCAAAGAGCTGGAGACTTCCTCGCACAACGCATCAAGATTCAACATTGGGATACAGCGAGGAAATGTCACCTAGCATCCTCGATACAATGCGACAAGGGCCAATCTTAGATATAGGTTACTGTAGTTAGATTCAATTTTTCTATATAAATTGTACAAAATAAAGAAATAATACAAATATATATAAAATTAGACATTGTACATAGATAATAAATAAATAAATATCTTGGGACATCTTACACGAAGGTTATCTTAGGGCTTTCTAATATGAAAATATGGTTGAAAACATTTTTCACGAAATAATTAATAGAATTATTTTTCAGTAGGCAACTAGGCAGTAAATCAATCGCAATTTTTCGCGTTTATAGCTTGACCATGGAACCCGATCGCGGCCCCTGCTAACCAAGGACGTGTCAAGGTCAAATTAAATTTGGGTCGCGTTTTATAAAGTTACAATTTACAATTTCGCTGTTTGCCTCTCTTTCTAGCCATTATGTGCGTGCGTTAGAGAGGCAAACAGCGAAATTGTAAATTGTAACTTTATAAAACGCGACCTTGGCGGTTAGATCAAGGCTGGATGTTACTTAGTTAAAACATCCAATAGATTGTCGCCTACTGTGTAATGCACCCTTTAGTCGCAAATAGAAATAAATGCCTATCTGTGGTTTCACTACTGCCACGCTGCTATTGTTCCGTTCTATCCCGCCTTTTAAATTTGTGATTTGGTAAGTTGGCAGTATTGACGCTGACTGCGCAACGCGCATGCCTGCCAAGCTAGCCTTCCTCCATCTTTTCTTTCATAGTCAACGGGAAAGTAGATGCGTGCCGAAACGCGTCTTAGTGAAATTAAACACTAGTTCCTGTTCCATTTATCCCTGAAAATGGGCGACCGTAAGTACTTTTTACTTTTCTATTTAAGCACACGCAAATATTTTAGTTTTTTACAAACGTCCATGTTTTCTTTTAGATTACGCCTCTGGCGATTACAGCGGTGGCGGATATTCCGCTCAATATTCTGTACCTCCACCAAATTTGTCTTCAGGTGACAATAGTTATGGCGCCGGACAGCAGGGAGGATACAACCAAGGCAGTTATGCTGCCCAGAATCCCAGTCAAGATTGGGGACAGCAAGCCGCAGGTTAGAATTAACAATTCGCCTAGAACACGCGGCTATATCCGTAAACCTACAACCGGCAGACGGCCGCATATTTTTAATCTTTTTGTATTTATTCCTTTAATTAACAAAAATTCAAACGAGTCACGTATTTGTCCAAATACCATAGATGTCTAACTTCGTTGCCGGCCAAACAGCGTTGTAAAGTTAAATTAAGTATATTGTTACTGCCATGACATGCATGTCTTTTTTACTTCAGGTGGCAATAACTATGGCGGCAGTCAAGCAGGAGGAAATAACTATGGCCAAAGTTATAACTCTAGCTACGGAGGTAGCGGAGGCGGCAATGGTGCTGGATATGACCGCAATAATGGCGGGGGATACAATGTGAGCGGCGGAGAACGCGGCGGTAGTGGCTATGGCAGTGACCGCGGCAGCTCTGGGGGCTATGGAGGCGGCGACCGCGGTGGAAGCGGATATTCAGGCGGCGACCGTGGAGGTTATGGAGGTGGTGACCGATCAAGCTACAATCGGGATGGTGGGAGTAGAGATGGAGGATATGGGTAAGCAATTTTGTTCTTCTATTAGTTTATTGACTATACAAAGAGTAATTAGTTTTTGTCCAGCTCAAAGGGTGTGATTAAAAAGTTAAGAACTGATTTTTGGTTTAACGTAAAGGTTCAAATCTACTACATTATTACTTAGGGTAATGTTTAGGGATGTTACAATTATTATGAACTTAATGGTAATGAAGTCATCGAGGTTATAATGGTAACAAAGGTACAAAAGTATGGGTTTCGCAATTTTAATACTAATAGTGGGTTCGGAGTGAAATTTTGGTTATGAAGAAGAATATTTAGCTGAATGTTTTGTCTGCTTATTCATTCTTGTTGTATTAATTAAGAAATGTAGTTAGTCAGCAGAATCCCCATTTCATTAATTGAATTAAGGTTGTGTGATGAAATTTATTACTTTATCTTTGAAAGTTGTATTTTATTATTATGGAGTGCTTTTTAATTTTTGACCTGTAATTTTCATGCTGATGACATCAATTTGACATGCTGCATATATTGTTGCTTATCATGAATAAAGCTGTAATCCAAAATAATATGCTCCATCAATTACAATGAGGATTTTCTGAAATGACATTCACCAGGGTGGCGGCACTGAGGTGTCAGGTCCAGAAACTTGTCTAAATTCTCCTAGCGCCTATAGTTTCGTAAATGTTTTGTATGAGTTAAAAAATAAAAATACCTTCTAGTTAGTCTTTGGAGATAGATAATTGTGTTTCTTAGCGGGACCTTACGAATACGGCTAAGTGGCGCCAACTAATGGCATACGTTTTCGAGAAAACCCTTCTAGTGCTTCATTGTTAAAACTCAAATTACAACAAGGTAGTTAGTAGTCTTGTTATGCCGCGTTGTTCATGATATGTGTCCATATACTGGATCTTAAATAGTTACATTGTTATTGTTTTAATTTGTTAGTTGTTATGTTGTTCATTGTTAAATCAAGTTAAATTATTTCAAAGACTAATAATTTCTTTATTCAAATATCAACAAACACTTTTCAATAGCATTTATGGATTTATGATCGAATAATATTTAGAAAAATAAATACACTCCTATGTCATAGTAGGTATTTGTTATACAAGGGTGCAAAGTTGTATTTTACCCAAAAGTATAAAATTTAAACGCAAGCAAGCGAAGGGATTCTATAGTTGAAAAAATATCTAATCTAATTCGATCTAAAATAGAATCCTGAGCGTTTTAACATACGAGAAGTCTTTGCAGTAACACAAAACTTTTCTCCTCACTCAGGTAACTGACATTATTTTACACACCAAGAATGTTTATTTTTCTACACACAATAAATTATTTACCTAAGTAAAGCATCATAAATTAATAATGAAAGCATCTAGGATTCAGTTAGTTAGTAAAATTAAACTAATTAGAATTTAAGCAAATAATTGTATACAATTGAATGATTGATGACCAAACCCCGGATGACGGGAGCAAAAATGCGTTTGTCACTAGTGCTTAGTTAAATATCGACTATTCTATCGACATCCATACCAACATTTTATGAATTAAAAATGTATTGATCAACGGTAATTTATGCAACCGTACGTAATCAGAGGCATTGCGATCTAAAATTGATAAACTATAATATGTCAACAATACCTAGTACCATATGACAGTTACAAAACCAAAATTAAAGCCTAAAAAGCAGCTTGAATGTCGTTCAGAAATTCAAAGTGCACTTGTTAAGATTACTTTTACATCCTCAAGGCGAAATTATTCACAAAAAATATCATAATATGTTGACTAAAAAAATTGGTCAATTCATATTAAAAATCTTTCTAATTCATATATTTTTGATATCTGGAAAAGAAGTGGAACTACTAGGGAAACATAACTAGCATAATCTATAAATTACAAATTAAAAAATCGTTCATATGGATGTCGATAGATTAGTCGATATTTAACTAAGCACGGCATTTTTGCTCCCGTCATCCGGGGTTTGTTGATGACTAATGATTAACAGTAACAATATAATTTATATTTAAAATGATCCATTCTGCAGTGTGATGTCAAATTGATATCATTGTCATGAAAATGGTGGGATCAATTATACTAAGTACAAGGAACAAGATGACTTAGAGATGAAATTATCCAATACCTAGTTTATGAGAATTAACCCTCTAGTATGCTTAGTAGCCCACCTAAAGAAGACCAAAAGTTGCCTATCGGGGGAAATAACTCGTGTATAAGCGAATTTTGGCATAGTTGTACGGAATGGTGTTTTAAACCACATACTAAAAGTACTGGTGGTTAGGGGTGGAGCTAACGGGGGGGAGGGGGGTGTAAAGGTCCTTATTTTTAATTCTTCGTAAATAACTCGTAAACCGTGGCTTATAGCAAAAAACGGTCTAGTACATAAGTAATCTACATAAAATTCTCTACAAAAATGGTATACGCATGTTTCCTCTGGGATCAATACGTCACGAGATAAGAAAGCCCGAAGTTGGACACAATAAAAATAAACACATTTGTTTAAATAGGTATGGCACATACAGAATGCTCGCGAGTATTCCAAAAGATTTCAATGCTCAATTCCTGACCATATTTAGAATCTTTAATGTTATATAAAATTTCCTGGATTCGGCTTGGTTTCAGAGATAATCAACCTTTTTTTCGAAATAAGTTTTTCGACGTAACTCATCATAAAACTTATTTTTGATTACAATGCTACCACAATGTGTTTTAATATTACCACACCTTTTGCCTGGCAATCAAAAAATGGGAATAAACTTGACGAAATAACCAGACCCTAAAAAAATATTAAAATAAATAATTTCAACAAATTGTTGTTGTGATACAAAGTACTGGAAATGTTAAAAAGTATGCAAAAAGTAAAAAAAAAAAGAAAAAAATTTTTTTTTTTTGGTGGTTTTTGACATTAGGTCTCATAATCATTTTTGTTTGTTTTGATGTCTAGAATGCATAGTAAAAATCTTTTGACGATGATTACGAGAATATTTTAGGTTTAAAAGATAATTAGGAATTTTATTTTTACAAATAAGCATACAGGGCGCGCCCGGGCGCGAACATTCCAAAAGATTTTAAGTATGCATTCCAGATATCAAAATAAACAAAAAATATTATGAGACCTAATGTCAAATACCACCAAAAAAAAATTTTTTTTTCTCTTTTATTTTAGACTTTTTGAATACTTTTTGACATTTCCAGTACTTTTTATCATAACAACAATTTGTAAAAATTATTTATTTTAATATTTTTTTTAGGGACTGGTTATTTCGTCAAGTTTATTCCCATTTTTTGATTGCCAGGCAAAAGGTGTGGTAATATTAAAACACATTGTGGTAGCATTGTAATCAAAAAGAAGTTTTATGTCGAGTAACGTCGAAAAACTTATTTAGAGAAAACGGTTGATTATCTCTGAAACCAAGCCGAATCCAGGAAATTTTATATAACATTAAAGACTCTAAATATGGTCAGGAATTGAGCATTCAAATCTTTTGGAATGCTCGCGAGCATTCTGTATGTGCCATACCTACTTAAACAAATGTGTTTATTTCTATTGTGTCCATCTTCGTGCTTTCTTATCTCATAACATATTGATCCCAGAGGAAACATGCGTATACCATTTTTGTAGAGAATTTTATGTAGATTACTTATGTACTAGACCGTTTTTTGCTATAAGCCACGGTTTACGAGTTATTTACGAAAAATTAAAAATAAGGACCTTTACACCCCCCTCCTCCCGTTAGCTCCACCCCTAACCACCAGTACTTTTAGTATGTGGTTTAAAACACCACTCCCTACAACTATGCCAAAATTCGCTTATACACGAGTTTTTTCCTCTGAGTTTCCTTCGTTTGGTGTACTATAGTAGCAGATCTGTTCCATTACAATTTGACTTTACGCAATTGCAGTCAAAGTCAAATTTTGATTGAACTGCTGACGGTAACGCATACTAAAGGTTAATATGGCTGAATGGTTATGGAACACCAAAAATAGTTAATTATTACTCTATTTTCACTGCACTTTAAATCAATAAATAAGTTTACACACAGTTTACGGAGATTTAGACTATTTGTATTTTGTCTAAATTGACAAAAACACTGTTTGCTTTATCAAGATAACATGCTTAACCCTCCGCATAAGAGGTGAAAAATGTCGATGTTTCCATACATTTGGGGTTTGGTATACCCCACCTCGTATGCCGAAGGTGAATCTGTCGAAACTGAATGAGCAGTAAAGTGGTATTATACACCTTTAATCATGTAAGTGTGGCATCACCAAAATTAACCAGAATATTTTGCTGTCTGGAGGTTTAAACAACAAATTTTCTGTTTTGACAGTACATGCTACCTATGCTGCAGTGCAGTCTGCAGTTTAATTTACAGCAACACAGGGAAACTGAGCCTGTATCAATTTGGAAACCAGCATACCAAGAAATTAGAAGGAAGAGAGCAGTAGGAGATTTTAATAATTAGGTCTAGAAATTACTTAATACCACCTTACTGCTTTTCCAACCTGGACATATCTTTACATATATTGTTAATTTTTTTTTTTTAATGGGGACTCTACTGATTATAACTAATTCTATTGTATACATTATTTCGTATTGTCATCATGTCTGACATGCATGTTTGAAAAATGATGTAATAATTGTTTATAATAACTGTCAACAAATGTTGTTCCAAGATTTTCAAGGTATCAAGGTTTAAACATTATGGTAAAGAAAAGGATCCAGAGTAAGGTCACTGGTTAAGGTGAACCTAGGTGAACCAGCGTGGCCCGTTCTGAGTGTCCCCGACCCGCCAGCCCAAGTGTACTAAACGATCTTCTTGTTGTTTTAGTGGCGGCGGCAGGGGGGGTGGTTTTAATAAAGGTAAAGCTCCTCGCAATGCGAGTGGTGCTGTTGTCCTATTTTTAATATGTAATTACATAAGGGCTGCCAAATTATTCTACGATTGTTTACTGGTGTATAATCACAACTTGGCTGTTGACAAATTACTGCTTCAGTTAGTATTTTATTATTTAGGTCACAGGTAAATTCTACGAACAAATAAAACATGGAAGCTGCACGCCATATTAAATTGCCTTTCAAAAACGGTCCTGAATTTTAGTTGACAAGTGTCACCCCCTCTTCAATGCATCACGCTAATGAATGTCAATATCAACCTATAAAAACTCATTAAAAAATAGTTGTGATTGGTCAATCAAAGTTTTGATTGGCTATATTCTATAAACATTTGTCAAAGATGTTGCGCCGAAATATGCGCCGTATTAAGAAAAGCGCTATGTCCTGCCCATCTTGGCACAATTGAACAA
>JALPQI010028124.1:0-11250 GCA_025490895.1 Thaumatotibia leucotreta | reverse complement strand
AAAATTATCGAAAACCCTCATTTCATGAGAATTGACTTGGAACTATTTTATTTATTTATTTTAGGTAACAATATGACTAAAGCAATGGTTTTCAGAATAAATTAACCTATAAATAGGTATGTTGAAAATTAAATGCGCGTATTTATTTTGACAGTTCGTTATACGGTCGGCTCAGTGCTGCCATCTCACCTCTCCATAGCGGCAGAAAAAGTATCAAAAACCCTCATTAGAGAGTACCTAATTAAATACTTTCGTAAGACATAATAACAATAAATACATATAATTAAACGGTTAAACTCACGTATAGGTATTTAGTCACTACGCGCGACATGGTTTCGGAAAGCCTAGGACGTGCCACGCTTGCGGGTCGCGTGGCGTGAACGCGGGCTCAGTGCTTGATACCTAATGGAGACCTAGGCTCTCCGAGATATGTCGCGCGTAGTGACTAAATATACGTGAGTTTAACCATTTAATTATATTTATAATTAGAAAGTACTAGTAGGTTCGTAACTATTAACCGACAATCGTTGGCCCACTATTTCGTTGCAATCATTTGTTCTAATTTGTCAGTACAGGTGTGAATGATAGTAGCACGAGTAGGGTTAACAGTAGAATACCGAAATCGAAATTTAACGCTTTAATCTGACTCTGAACATTTCCAATATCACAATCTTAAGACTAATTAATTATTTATCTGTAAACAGGTTTGGCATTATATGTTTTTGTGGTATAGTACAAAATTATTTGTATATCAATATCCTTGGTTCTATAGGTACCCAAATCTAGAACAATCATTTCAGACAACACGACAAGGCAGATTGGATATATAACGTCTTAACTTTATTTGAATTGCGGTTCAAGCAACATTTAATGAATAATCAAGTACCTATCAGTTGCAACCATAAACCTCGAAAGACTTAGACACCACGTCCTTGAGATAAAACTGTGATTGACGCTGCGCCAATTTGAGCACATTTCAAGGTAGACAGGTAGGTATAAGGTAACTTTGACTTTGTAAAACGCGACCATCTTTTCTACACACAAAGGTCCCAACTAGCCAAGCTTGTTGTTTAGCAACGTGATATCCGGATTATCGAAGGTGCGTGGTTCCTACTGATACTAAATACAAACCGCAACCACAAACCTTTCCAGACGGCACTCTAGGGTTGAAGCAGCACTTCTCGCATTCCGACTCCAACTGTGCTAGTGTGTCGTTCATTACGTAGTTCTGGAACCCAGCCCTCTGAGTTACGTAGGGCAAAACCCGACGAGCAAATTTAATTTGTCTGAACATTTTACGCGCACAAATTCCAATAAGTACTTTAGAATTTTGATGTTTACATTAATTTATAAAGTTTTACGAAGATTGAGTGTTATTTGACTCACATTGTCAGCTTGACACTTCTATTAATATAGCATTATATCTTGACTATATCTAGAAAGGTTGGTACCTACTTCTCTTCTGGTCTGGTAACAATTGTTCGGCCGAAAAACTATCATTAATTAATAAATATTACAGCATATAGATTTTGGATATACATAGCTTTCGGGTTATTGTGTATTTAGGGCGGTAAGTAAGAATTTGCGAACGAGTGTGAAAGTAAAGCCCAAGCCGAAGGCGCGGGCTTTACTTCACACGAGTTCAGTCGAAGAAAAAATAAGGGGTATACAAAAACGTTCAAAAATATATCCCAGTGCACTCTAATTCTGTGTAATAAGAACATTTTACGAAGATTGAGTGTTATTTGACTCACATTGTCAGCTTGACACTTCTATTAATATAGCATTATATCTTGACTATATCTAGAAAGGTTGGTACCTACTTCTCTTCTGGTCTGGTAACAATTGTTCGGCCGAAAAACTATCATTAATTAATAAATATTACAGCATATAGATTTTGGATATACATAGCTTTCGGGTTATTGTGTATTTAGGGCGGTAAGTAAGAATTTGCGAACGAGTGTGAAAGTAAAGCCCAAGCCGAAGGCACGGGCTTTACCTACTTCACACGAGTTCAGTCGAAGACAAAATAAGGGGTATACAAAAACGTTCAAAAATATATCCCAGTGCACTCTAATTCTGTGTAATAAGAACATCGTAACATATTTATGAACGGGTTCTTTCGATACTTATTTTTGCACTTGACTGTTCATAATTCTTGTACCGCCCGTGGTACACACAATGTTTTTCATCACACCTGTGATGCAAAAAAGTAAATAAAACAATATATCGACGGTGGAAAGGAGAAACCTGTTAAGCGACATTTTGGTAATTGTCCAGGAGAGCGTTTTAAAGCTTTATTTTTAGGAAAAAAAATCGTATCATTTTCTGTGGCCGCTTTAGAGACTTGTGTTCTATGAACGTACTTTGTCAAAATGTCATATCTATGAAATAGTAATAACGTTATTTCAATAAACTTGGAACCTTTTGAAATAAATGTCGCTTAATTGATATTGACCTAAGAATTCTCCGAAACGAGCCTTTAAGCGACGGTTTATAAATAAAATTATTTTAGTCAGAGAAGTGTCGCTTATTGGGCAAGGTAATTTGTATGACATGCAATTAACCGACAACAGTAGCACTTGAAAAAAAAAACTTAAGCGACTATGTATATAAATATGTGTATGCTTAAGTGACACTGTCTAAATTTTAGTCAATAATTGCGTCGCTTAACATCCCTGTCTTTAAATTTGACCATTATTTCATTATACCTTAAGCAACATTGAATTCGTCAGATCTCAGTATTACTTGGCTTAAACGACGCAGAAAAAAAATCCGGTTCCGTCGATATATAAAACGCATTTTTGACCAAAATGTCGCTTAAAGGGTTTCTCCTTTCCACCGTCGATATTTTCACAAAACTACTCTAAAATGGTCTAAATCAGGGATGACTTAATTTTCATCATTTTCATAAAAGAAATCTAGGCGCGGCGCGCGGCGTGCGCCGGACCGCGCTAGTGCGACGTAATGTTGTATGAAAATCCTTAACGGCCTACTAGGACGTAATGATCGCATCGTATTGGCGCACTTACCGAACAGGTGTGATGAAAATAAAATAATAGGTACTCCACGACGGGTACAGTTGTTAACAAAGATTTGTATACATCTCTTTACGGTCATGTATGCTCATACATGCATGCCTTTTAGAGTATTCTATTCTTAGACGCCTTGCTACCAGACGCCTTCATATTCCGCGCACTCTACTGTTTTTTTTTATTGTACACTTACTTTACTTCTGACTTTATTGTATGAATTGGTACAGTCAACCAATTGGAACCCTATGCCACTCGGGAACCTTGTCAAAATAACTTTATTAACCAGATCGTAAGACATTTTCAGTCAGTTCTTGAGTAGCCTAGGGTTTCCAATTAGTTTAAGTAGTGCACTACTTGCACTAGTAGGTACCTTTAGGAAGCAAGGAGATGAGAGATCACTAGATCAGTAATGATAACACTTTAAAATAAAACCACTGTATAGAACAGACATCAAATTTAATAGATATAAGTTTCACCTATATATATTTGTTTAACATTCATATTGATTAATATTATATTGTCTACCCATAAACAGGCATACTTGTTATGTATCGATTACAACACGGAGGAATTAAAAATGACTAGAACTATTTAGAGAGTGTAAGCCGCCCAGAACCACACGCTTCAACAAGATAAATACTTCCATAAATAAGTACTCGTTTGAACATTGGTATGAAATATTAACACGTGCTATTCTAATTAGTTGGTTAAGACATTGGAAAACATTTGTGACATCATTTCATCAACAGTTTTCAAATTTTATTGAGCCACGTCACTATTACAGGGCAAACAATAACCAACCCTATTATTAAATTACAAGTCGCAATGCGAAGGATCTGCGTATTTGATATTTATTATATTTACTCATTTAATTCAAATGAATAGACTTTTCATCGGATACAAATTACGTTCATCGAAAATAACATAGGCATCTCTTTATATAGATTTTTTAAAATCCATTTAGTTCATTGCCTACATTGGAGGATGCGGAAGGCTGCACCAGTCACATATCGCTGTTGTGCTCCACCGACTATTGCGTAGGTAGTCATATAAAACAGTGTAAATAAAACAAACTATTAAATAAAGGTAACAAACAATTTTAACCTCATGCTCATCGTGACACTAACTTAGAAATTATAATATACATAATAATATTATTAACGAGGGCAACTAAAACTTCGGCTGGCATATTCAATTACTCCAATTCTATATAACAGATCTTTGCTCAGATTCAATGAGTGCGACTTAAAACTAATATTCACTCCAACAAAATAATAACAACATTGCAAAGATTAAATATACATTTCTTAACAAAAATACGACATGATTTGTTTAATATCGCCAACACAAATTCATTGAATAATTTAAATAATCTAATAACAAACATGTTTCAGTCATTCCCTTAATGTTACATTATGAATGATCCAGTTACGAATTGGCAAAATATCGAAATTAAGACTTGTACCTATGAATAACGTACTACTGAAAAACGATATTAGAAGTTATGACGATCAGCTTTGAATGATAAACGACAAAGAATCGATAAAATATGTCCCTAATATAGTTGGTACTAAAACGTTGGTAGCTACCTCGAGCTAAGAGGATTGATAATCATTAACACTGATTGATCTCTCCAAAAAGGGTGAGTTACTCTGACGTAGGCAGTACCGACAGTAATATGATCAATTTGTGTCAGGAAATCATATTTGATAAGACAAGAACTATACACGATGATGTTGACGACATTGAATACCAACTCGAGACTAGCAATATATCCGTATAACGCACGTTTACATTATGTTCATGCCGGAAGTAAACCCTTTTCTCGGTATTTTACAAAGGAATGCCAACGTTAGATTGAACCGCTCAAAACCGAGACAAGATGTGGTTGTATGTCCCCAGACGGCTCGCACAGGGATGGGAGTCGACTACTGGCCCTACGGCACCCTACTGCAGCTCCGAATTAATCTACTCGTACTCGCACTATTCACAACCCGTCGCTCGCGACGCTTAATGTTATAGATCATAAGAAATGTGCCGATCACTTGATAACCCCGCTTAGTTATGTTATTTCAATAGTCTTTCATGATCAAAAATTCACTACAAATTACACTATAGTTGCACATCCTTAGTCATTCCATTAAAAAAAAACATAACTAGCGGTGTAAGAGTTCTTAATTCCTAGTGTATATTAATATTTTATTATTATATAACGGCATATATGTCCTAAGCCGAGAAATCAAATAATACTTATTATTGCAATATAAAAAATCTCGGAACCAAAATTGTATACAATATGGAATAGAACAAAATTGTAAATGCTCATAAAATATATATTAAAATAAATGTAATAAAACTTGCAAACCTGCCAAACACGAAGAGTAAATAGTTAATTGCGATAATTCAGTACATTCTATTGTTATAAAATTATATTGGCTTAATAAGCGTATAACGTATAAAGCAGGAAGACTCTAAAGAGTGAACAGTAACGGTAAATGGTATGTAAATAACATTTTAAAAATATATCATCTCAACGTATCAGAAATAGTAGTAAGAGTATAAAAAATAACAGATACTTGTACATATACGTATACGTTTACACTCAGTGTTAGTCAGTCAGACGATACAGTTCTAGAAGTTACGATTTAGTTGTAAATAAGATCACACTATACAAAACACGGGTCACAAAGCCTAGGCGTTTTACCGGTCTGGTTTGATTTTAGTGTTTTTGTTTTTTCATTACATAAATTCGTTAAAGGCATACGCAAGGTGGGTAATTTTTGCATGCTTATAAATTTCCCAAATAATAAGACTTTTTAAATACAGTTTAATCCCATTAATAACTATGTTGGACTATTATGCCTTTAAAAGGTTTATATTATTCCCTTCACGTATTGCCTACAATTTATAAATCCCGTAAACCTAGATCTTGTATTTCATTCTCATATCAATAGCCGCATAATTTAATACACACACAAGCTGCCCCGAAACATTTTCTTGGTTAAGTTTTAGCTTACGTTACGACTTTCTTAGTTTTGGATGAAAAAACAACCGAGAACAAAAATCGTCGATATTTCCAATGTTGACTCTGTCTGTTGTCCTTAAAGCACATGTTGCGGTGCCAACCCAGTCTTGGCTGCAAACATATTTCAACTCTGAAATTAGGTCAACGTATTTTTTTTTCTTTTAAAATAAATTAAGGCGATAATTGTGTAATTCTAGTGCTCAGAAGATTTCAAAATTCTCATAAAGTATTTTAAATTTGATTTTAAAATCTTGATGAATTACAATATATCTGAGCGCTTTCTAATGGAATGAAACATAAATAAAAACAGTTTTCTCGATAGAATTACTTTTTAAGTCTTCTTCAATCAATCTTAAATAATTATTTCCTTTCTTTCATTTATGAGAGCCATAAAAGCATCTCTTAGTGCTTGGTTAGTGCGTAGTGTGATTGGTTTAGGTATGCAGGTAGGTATCGCCTTAAGGCGGACCCAACATTTTGTATAGCGACATGAGATAAGTAGAACCCTAAGTTTACGATCGCTAAAACTCTAAGCCACATATACGTTACATTGTACTCTATCATTCCAATAGTTCGTCCGAACCGTTCCGTCTCCTCTCGTACGTCTGATCGAAGCTGCAGTCGGATTATTTACAACAAGCTTACTCTTATTATCTAGTTGGCAAAATTACACCATTTACAATAACTACATATCTTATAAACTCTACATAATGCAATCGTGGGACAGAGATAGACGACTGTTTGAACAAAAATAAGTAGTTTTTTTTAACACCCTATAAGTATAAGAGCCCACCGTGTACAGTTTCAGAGAACAGGCACGCAGCTCGCAAAGCTAGAGCCTATCTTTCTTAGGTCTGACCTATGTTACAGCTTTCTGGGCCTAAGAATACGTAGATTCCAAAAAATATATACCTATGACATAATCCATGCATATTCGTTACACGACGTGTGTACCTAATAAAATGTGGTGACTAAACGAACGTGTCTAAAAATGGAAGTCTATTTTAACAAGAAGAGTCTAACCATTTTGACAATTACATATATTTTAAAACTCGGTCGCATTTCTATTTCGAAGAATGAACATAAGAACGGTATCCTAAACTTTATTATTTACCTGATTTTCTAAACATGTCAAGGGATGCCTACAAACTTGCTAATAGGTAGAATAAATGTGATCAGAATCCAAAAACACGACAAAGACTAGACTGGCCTGCTTTTCTAGGTGGGTGTCATAAAACACAGGATTTAGTACTATCTACAAATACACAATCTCTAAATATCAACACACGATCCATCCGAATTAAACACGATATTGTTTAACTTCAAAGGCAAGTGCTTTTTCAATCTTCGTCATATGTATTCTACTGGCACCCCTATCGTGTATGGCACGCAGGGTGACGACATAAACTGTCCAAATATTTGCATTTACCTAACAGTGACACAATCGCACACAAGTATATACACTACTCATAGTTCTCTATTATTATAACAATTTCAAATATAGCACACGCAGGCGATCAATCAAAAGGTTCCCTGTTTCTTGTCTATTCTCGGTATATTTATTAATGTCATTAGTTGTGAAAAAATTAATACACCAGATGTAACTTCCCGACTAATTTGACAACAAAGTACATCATTATTTATTTTTAAACTAGGGTAATGTTCCCATGTAACAAGATTTTTTTCTGAATGAGTGTATATTGCCATTCACTCACAATATCGATACCATATTTTAATTTAATTATATGAATTTGAATAAGCGGTTGCCTAGTCAGGTTATTCGATTTAAAATATCTTTATTTAACGTAGTAATCAGTTGGTTGGTAGTAAGTTAAGATGGTTAAAATGTTATAAAATAGGTACGTAAAGTTTTGATAGTGTTCGCGCAAAATACATATAACAGTGTATTGAAACAAATACCCAGTTTCAACTTGGTATAACGGACCAAACGTACCCGATCACCGAAAAGCGTTTTCGGTGATCGCGTCTCTGTAGGCTTGTGTGAAAGTGATTAATGAAGTCTCATTATAGGATTATCACGCAATGGCGTAAATAACATTGTATCTAAAATATAATCATATGAAGTGTAAAGTAAAACAAGAATATGTATTTGTATAATACCCAGCAGCCAAATTAATCCTGACATTTGCCAAATCTAGCTAAAAGTGTGTTGCAAAATTACTGTATTGAAATATCATACGTCAAAATTTACTTTTAAGCTGCCGGGACTATATAACTAGTACGAGGTGATGTAATAACAGTAGTTAACATCTATTATTTTACATATCAATGTATATTTGGCAGCTATAATGACACTAGACACGATACGGAGAACGCGTGAGTCGGAAGCGATCATGGAGTCTTAATTTAATATTGCACTTGATTGATACTCGGTGAGTCCATATTGTATTCAGTGCTGTAAAAGCTCTACGCCAAAAATAATAAACTAATAGGCACTTGAAAAGGTACAGAATATCAACTATCATGTTCAAAGATTCCTTTACAATATACCATACAATTGGACAATATGAACGCACCGCACCTTAAGTTCTATCGAAACGTGAACATTATTGCGAATCGTTTAAGATAAGTAGAGACGGATACATTTGTATTTTTTTTTATATTATAAATATTTTATTGCTGAAACACGGGTAACGAAATGGAGGTATTCGTTACGTGACTTCACCGTGAAAATACTTTCTTCTACAATTCTACATCTACCTAAATCCTAATCATTTCCCTGTGAGCTGTCAAAAGTGACTAAATTCCAATGGCTCAAAACGGAAACTATGTGACATCGACATTTCGTCAAAGATTATGAAAAAATACATGATACGATAATTAACCTTAACGTAACTATTAGATGAATATTCTCAATCAAAATGGACTTTACATTAAAGATACGGAGAGATATGACAAATAAACGGCTATATAAATTTGTCACTTATCGTCGCACTCTCAAATAAATTATATGTATATGTCGTGACAAACATTACTTGTGAACATTGCTATAATTTAAAGCAGTTATGCAATAACCTCGTTTAAGTACATCGCGAGTAAATTTAATAAAAGCACCATAGAAGTTAAACATAACGAGTACGAAAATTACGTATGTTAAATAAAAAGAAGCAAGGAAGACAAGAACAAACGAAGTAAGATTCTTATCATGGCAGTGATTTAATATGGTATCTAGCAAGGTTTAGACAATCGAAGTTATTTACAGTGAAAAAATGGGGCAACAATAAATAATCTCTTTTTCAACAATAAAAATAACTTCGATTTTCGAATAGTGAGTTGCGAAAGAGGAGAAACTATTAACTAAGCGGTAAAATCGCGCTCCACGAACGATCCTAGCAGAATATCTAGAGGGTCGAACCGTTTTCTAGCAATTCATACGCTATATAGCTGCTTAATCCACAACTATTCCAAAAAGAAAACGTGCGGTTGTTTGTTTTTTAACCAATACCTTTATATCCGCCCAGGACAAGGCCACTTAACAATTAATGACTGTGACTCTTAAAATAGTTAACATTATTTCTAGCCAAATGATATTCATCAAATTATAACTGTTTGGATTCAAATTTGGGACCCTACATGACTATAAATGGTAAATAAATTCGGCTAAAAAAATTCTAGACAAGAAAATTATTAATTAGGTAATTTAAAATAAGAGAATATCATTATAGGAAGCAATATTATTTAAAACTCAAGTCGAACGGTAATAGTAAAATATATCGGTTATCATTATTAATTTTAATCAAAAATGGAATGTTAATCTACAACCTACATTACTGACTGAGCGGTTAGTATGATTACTATTTCCAAGCCATTATATTATATCGACCCAACCAATACCTACACGCTCAGACGTGTACTACACTCGACGCTTAACTACACTCGCGCGGCTATATCTCATGTAAATCAATACACAATAAATAATATACTTAGATAATTAATTTACGATAGCTATTTGGATACGGAAGATAACCTTTTCTTTAGGAGCTTACAATAATTTCAAAAATGGCGTTCAATCAATAAAGTGTATAATATTTGTATGCCTCTGCAATAAGAAATAATAATTTACTTACCGCATTAAACACATTCACTAACCAGAAATCATTGGAATAACCATCATAAGAATCATTTTCATAATTAACATTACTTTTGGAATAAGTCTACAAACTACTAATCAAAGGAAGAACCATCGTAGAAACCTTATACCAAAAATTATAGTGAAAATATTTCAAAGTATGTTGTGCTTCAGATATGTATAGATATTACATTTGAACGCGTATATCAACGTCGCGCGGAACCGTGCGCGGGACCCGAGCCTTCACGGCCGCTCGGGCCGCTAGTTCGCCTAACCGACCGAACAAAACCCTACACTACGTTATCATCATATTAAATGCAATAACATAACAAACACTCCTCACTAAACACTCCGGACACGAAGACACCCTTACGATATATCACGACATATTCGCACACTCTTAGCACGGAACCGAATCAGCGAAAGTCGCTCGGCCGACCGGGCCTACGCGCGGGCAAATCCGTCCGCGGCCGAACGGTATTCATTAAAAACTACGAGATTGCGAAATCGAAACAATACTGCCGTCGCCGAGACGCAACCGGAGACGCGATCCCCTCGTACGTTCCTCTCCTTAGGCGATAATATCACAGATTCCTAACAGAAGTAGAGCCTCGGGGCGGCGCGGCCGGGCCCGGGCTGCCGGGGGGGGAGACCAGTGCGAGCACCGCCCGCTTTAGCCCTCCGGCGGACCGCACAGCCGCTCTAACTCCAGCAGCTCCTGTGGACGGACAATGTGTATTCAAAAATAATCACTATAATCAGATAAATGGGCGTCATTGTTCGCAATAATATGGACTTAACTCCAAAGTTGTTTGAAAGATTAATTAACTAATCAGTTTCAGAAAATTACAATTACGCTTTGTAAATAGGCAATAGACAGACGGGAGCTTGGGTACCTGGTCGCGATGACGCTGCAGCTCGTTGCGCAGGCGCTCGTGCGCGCGCGCCAGTGCCTCGCGCCGCGTGGCGTACGCTTGTTCCAGGTGCGAGCACTCGGCCACGCCGCGCTCCACCGACTGTGGGTATACAACAAGTACGAAGACAGACGGTACCTGGTCGCGGTGGCGCTGCAGCTCGTTGCGCAGGCGCTCGTGCGCGCG
>JALPQI010028121.1:0-13815 GCA_025490895.1 Thaumatotibia leucotreta | reverse complement strand
TACAGTGTGCCTTTCGGTGAGGGTTCGCCCTAGGGCGAAAGTGCCGGTGGATCCCATGGTTTCACCACTACGGCACAGGGGTTGGCAGCATCCCAGAGGTTTAGTGGGTAGGCTAGTCTTTAGTGGACTAGAGAGCCCCACATAACCAATGCGTAATATTCGGCTCTCACCCCCGGGGGTCTTATGTTACGTAGTGGTATGCAATTCAATGCATTCCTCTGGGTTATCAAAAAAAAAAGGCAGTAACACTGGAGTATCAGATTTGAGGAGTTGGCAAATTCGCATGTTTCTACTTAATATCTAAAGAACTTCTTTAAAATCAAGATATCGATAAAAGATAAACCTTGCGGTTATTGTAGGCAGTACTGCAGCATCAGGAGTGAGGAGTTGGAAGTCAAGATCAGGGCTGTTAGTATTTGACTGTGCCAAACATGCTATACTTTCATTTTCACGTGTCTAACACTCTCGGTTAAGGTAAGCAGTACGTCCTGCAGCATCAGGCTTTGAGGATACAAATATTATAACATTGCATTGTCATGGGGACTTGATAAGAGTTCCAAATTTTATTGTTTTCGGTGCAGTAGAAGTGGTCGAAAAATCGATCACAAGATTTGAAGCATCGACGACAGTTGATACGCGGTGAAGTTAATAAAAACCGTTTAAAAATAGTACATTACGACACAAGTTCAAAAAAACAAGAAATTCGAAACGAGTGGCGATGTTTTAAAACACGACCGATAGGGAGTGTTTTAAATCGACACGAGTTACGAATTTCGTTTTTGCACGTGTATCGTACGACGTTTTTTAGTGCAGATGGCCCTCAGAAATTTTGGACCTGACGTAAAATGACACACTTCTCGCTCTAGAGCCTAAAAAAAGCACCATCTGTAATAAAAAAAAAATTTTTGGACCACCCTAAGACATATAGATACTTAAATAGATATTTATTCATACTATCATAATTTGCGCTATCTTGCGTTTGAAGTGATCTGTGCAGCCATCCTTGAAGGCTACACGTGGCGGTCTGTTAGCTCGTTATGTGCGGAATCAGAATACATATTGTTTGTTTACAATCCTATTGGAGATTGATTTCAAGGGAACTGACTTTGAATTTGAGTTGTGGAATATTAGACTCTTAAGTGGGCGTTTTCACAAATTGTTGTTAGGTCGAAAATCGCATGTCCCCATGACTTTTTTAAGTCATTTTCTTAAATACTACCAAGACTTATGATAAATTGTTAATCGTGTATCCATGTATGATTTATAAACTTTTTACTGAACCTAAAATAGTGCAGATAATAGTGTATAATTCTAAATTAAACCCAAATAAATAAAAAGAATAGTCTAATTTTGACGTGTCCCATACCAGTCTTGCCAAGTTTGAAGTAAGAAAAATAATACTTTTTCAAAACTAATTCAAAATAAGGGGCATTCTACTGGTCAGAAATAAACTTAACTTTAAATTCTAACCCTTTAAAACATAGTAGTAAAGTTCAAATTTAATTAAAAAGAATGGGTTTTGTCTTGTCCGGCGAAACAGCGTATAGCGGAATTCCTATACTACGTCACCGCATCTTTTAATAGCTTGGCAACCTTAAACCAAAGCAATATGAAGAAATTTTGAATTATAGCAACATTTTTAGCCTAAGACAACCGCCGTTGAGTTTTAAAATACGGCAGTCCGCGTGAAACATGCATAAAATACGGTCGCGTGTCGCTGAGTCAAAAACTGAAGTTCCACCTACACAACTGATTTTGATAAGGTAAGTGAATCTTCTACTTAAAACTGTTTAGTGAGTTGCATTTGTTGATTAATCGTTGTTCCAAATAAAGAGCGAAATCCACTGAAAATGTGATACTTTATTTGCAATTACATTTTAATGTTGTGCTGTCGTGAATACATTACCTCCATTACACCACTATAGCGTGAATTGAACAAAAAAGTAGCGTAATGGAATTCTAAGGCTTATTTCATAACGAGGATGGGTAGAATTGAAGTGGAAATAGATAGTAAAATTTAGTACGTAAAAAAAAAAAACTAGTGCGAATTGTTTTTTTATTTTATTCAGAAATTTATCTTAATTCTCATCTCTCATGATAATGTACCTCACCGTGTTAATAGAAATAAGGTGCAATAATCCTTGCAATGTGAACATTGCCTTACAATCCTAAACGCCACTTTGTGTTCTAGTTAACGCCACTGGCCTAAAATGTCCTATTAGGACTGTGATTTATTTCCTTAGATATTGTAAAACTTTCAAAGGATATTAGGATGTTAACTTATTTAAAGATATTCTACTTAATAACTGTTGAAGTTTATTAAATATTTGTTTATAAATATTAGAAGATTGTGAAGCTGTGGACAAAAATTAGAGTCAAAAGTACTGAAAAGTAGTGTTAAGGAAAGATTTTTGATAAAACTGTATTGTTCTGTAATCATTTTTAAGTATTTTGTTTTTTTTTTTCAAAGCTTGTTCTATTTATTACCGATTAATGAAATGTACAACACTTTTAAATCTTCCGTTTTTATTTAAATGCATTGCAAAATCAGTGACGTAATGGAACCTCTGCCCATCCAACAGGAGATATTTTTCAGTAGAGTGACTGAACTTATACAGATATCTTAATATATTTAGTAGTTTTGTGTTGTTCAAACAATAGACTATCAAATAAGCTTCACTTTAAAATAATTTAAAATATTTTCAAAAGTGGAACTCCACATACGTCACCAACAAGCATTTGTGAAAACGCCCAAGTACAACAAATTGTATTTAATTTAGAATAGAATAGAACTTTATTCAGAACGCTTAATTTAAACTGAACTTAATTACAATGACAGTGGTACACATTTATAAAGCGTAACTGAAAAGGTCCACACTCAGCTTCATGCCGAGAGACCCTTGAGGGCCCTGGCGCTGGTCTTCCGTGGGGACCCTTCCGAGAGAGCGCAACTACAAGCTACACATAATAAATATTTGTTCTAAGTGTATACTTTTAACTTAAATACTTATAGTGAAACTTTGAAGCTATTGACCCGTAACAGTAATCTTTGTATTTGTATATTCTGCCACGCTATGTAAAAAAGACGCATCTCTTATAGTAGTTCTATGGGAGATGCGTCATTTTTAATTAGCATGGCAGTAGGTATAATTGTCTCACAAAAGGTACACAAAAACAAAATGATGAAGATTGGCGTAACCAGGACATTGTTCATAAATTCGTATATTTTATTTTAATAAACTATCCATAGCACAGACCTCTAATAACAATAACAATTTAAATAATTTAAACTATTTAAAGTATTTTTACACTAGTAAAATAAACAAGAAATTAATTTTTAATTAATTAAGACCAAGAGTGGCAGGGGGGTTCATGACGTACTAATGCGGTTCAGTTTAGACCGAGAAAAAGGGACAAGGCTATAGGAGTCGTATATCACTGTCCCTTACCCTCAACCTAAACTGAATCGCATTACACATTATAATAATGATTCTGTCTATCCTATTAGAGATTGATTTCAAGGGAAATGATTTTGTTGTAGTATGAATGAATGAATGAATTTGAGTTGTAGAATATAAATAAAGACGGGTACACCAAACGAGCGAATGCTCATTCTATCCCCCCCACATTTTGCTCGTTTGGTGTAAACCCACCTTTAGACTCCTACGTACACCTTGGACAACACATTGTATTTAATTTAAGCAATTTAAAGTATGATGTTGCTAACACACATTAGTAAAATACAGGGAAAGACCAAGATGGGTGAACCCTATGCGTTAGACTGATCTGGATGCTTAGCCAAGTTGCCAATTGCTAACGCTTAATCGTCAATCGTAAACGAAAGGCTGCTAACTGTCTATGTCGCACTAATATGAAAGAGTGACAGAGAGGGAAAACTACGATACGCTAAGCGTTAGCGACTGGCAACTTGGCTAAGTATCTAGGTTCACTCCATTCTCAGCGTTTAAGGCCGAGCCACGCCGAGTGCGTGTGCAGGACGTGCACGATGAAAACAATAAATAAATGAATAAATATATCTTGGGACATCTTACATAAAGACCTAGTCGACCTAGTCCCACAGTAAGCTCAATTAAGGCTTGTGATGTGGGTACTAGGCGACGATATATTGTAATAATAGATATATACATATAGATACTTAAATACATAGACAACCATGACCAAGGAACAAATATTTGTGATAAATAAATACACAAATAATGCCCTCGCCGGGATTCGAACCCGGAACCTCCAGCTTCGTAGGCAGGGTCACTACCAACTAGGCTACGGAGGCTGACAAGGAATGCATCAGGATTTCTAAAAACTGCATAGATTAAAAACGACTTCTACTTACAAGCATTGCTTCAAAATCTATTCCAAGCCGAATATATTTACACATATCCCTTAAAAACAGTTCCGTTCTCTGGCAATAAAGAAGATTTACCGCCGCGAGCTATAAGCGTTGTAAACAAGCGATGCGTGGGCGCAGCTCGCGTGCGCTTCTACATTTTACTAAATCGTTAATTGGGAATTAAGATTTTATCAATGTATCGATGAATCCCTGAGTAACGGGGCTTGTCCAGTTTTGGAATGTCCAAGGAAATCGATTTACTATAGATTTTTGACTATCTATAAAACCGTCGAAAATAAATAATTCACTGTTTTTTTGCGAGACACTTTGTTTGCTTTTTTATTTTACCCTTATAGTTCACCTAATAATTGTATGAAAAATGTATTTATTCATTTGCGGAATATGGGTACATTTAGTTAGAAGATACAATAAAGTTTTAGATTCACCATACACTGCTTAGACAAGCATGCAAATATAATTATGTATTAGTTACAGCTCTAACTATTTATGAGAGTTCTTACAAGTTACTACAAGGTGGACTGATGACCTGGTGAAGGTCGCTGGAGTCCTCTGGATGCTGGTGGCGCAGGACCTGTGGTTACATTAATTCATATTCATATTACAACCGACGATTGGAGCGAGCGTGGCGGCCTGCTTTACGTATACCTACTTTAAACATAACGATACCGATACTTGCAAAGTCATGGTACGGCTAATACATCCAAATGAAAAGGTAATGGGAGAGGCGAGTGTTCAACATTGGACTAAGATACAGCTTGATGATGTGACGTGTATGTAATTCCAATAAATAATGTTATTTTAAAAGTTTATACGACCGCCGGTGTGAGCTTATACATGGTGCCCTAAAAGACGGGATCAGTTTTATATTTTTTAACTCCAGTAAGGGCTTGTCCATTAATCACGTCATACTGTATAGGGGGAGGGAGGGTCTAGAAAAAATCATCAATTATCACCATAGGGGAGGGGGGGTCATCGGACAAATCACGTGTGATTTTTTGTTACTCTGCTGAACAGCATACTTTTTTTAAAACATAACCAGATGTGAAATCCTGAACTGAGTTTTAAAATTTCACGGACATTTATTTACCTCGTAATTTGCAAAAAAGTTTTTTCCTATCACGTGTGCTTAATAAAGTACGTAAATTGAAGTGTTATTAAAAGGACTACTTAAGTTGGCAAAAAATTACACGTCATATTGGCTAGGGGGGGGGGGCGTCCTGAAAATATCACCAAGTATCACCATGGGGGATGGGGGGGTCTAAAATTGGCCAAAATCGTATGACGTGATTAATGGACAAGCCGTAACAACTAGCAACTGAATGCCTCAGATCTCGTTACAACATGCAACTTTTTTAGTTATAATTTAATTATGTGATTTATTTTACTTTTAAATGTGATATTGCGGTACTAAAAAGCACTCAAGATATGTGAGATGTTTAATTAAGTAGATTTTATTTTTGTGTGCGATAAATGATAACATTTCACACATTTCCGATTCAAAGAAAGAATACAAATGACTAATATAGTCAATTGTATTCTTGTCTGTTATTTTACTATACACATACCATAATATTACTTATGTAAATAATAAACTTATGTACGGAATATCAGATGAAGTAGTTTTCATATCTAGACGATTCAAAAGAGTTTGTTGCTATTCCAATTTGAATAAAGAATTATTTGACTTTGACTTTGACTTTGATATTTACCATTAGCTTTCGGTGAAGAAAAACATCGTGAGGAAACCTACATAAATCCGCGAAGAAATTCAAAGGTGTATGTGAAGTTCCCAACCCGTTCAGGGCCAGCGTGGGGACTATAGCCCAATCCCTCTCATATATGAGAGGAGGCCTGTGCCCAGCAGTTGGACATTATAAAGGCTATTTTTTTATGCCCTGAAGTTCATTAAAAACAGACTACTTTTTATAGTTAAAAATTTATTTGTACATTTATTTTACTTGTAAATGTGATATTGCGGTACCAAAGAGCACTCTTGAGAATAGATATGTGACGTGTTAAATTAAGTAGTTTACATTTTTTGTGGGATAAATGACCCGCTGGATCCAGGTGGTGTAAGACCGGTCATTGTGGCTATCTTTGGGGGAGGCCTATGTTCAGCAGTGGACGTCTTTCGGCTGATATGATGATGATGAAATGATAACATTAACACATTTCTGATTCAAAGAGGAAATACAACTGATTAATTTAAATATCTCAATAAACCGTTGTAACATCCTGAAACCAAAGTAAAATAACGTACAAAAAATATATAAAAAATGCTAATTTTTTGAGATCCTTTGCATTCAGTTGTTAGTTGTTACTAGAGTTAAAAAAAATATAAAAGTGATCACGTCTCCGAAGGCACCCTGTATAAAGCTTTTTATAATATCCGAGGCGTTTCGGAAAGCTCCCGTATCGTATTATAATTAATGGCTGACATTTAGGAGCTTTATTTCGGAGTTGTGATAAAAATAAAGTTCTGTTATGACGATTCCGTGTTCTGGTTGCGTGTTATTTAAAAATCATTTTTATGGATTAAATGTTACAATAGTGTAATTTAGTATGGCGGCATTAGGTTTTTAGTATTTAACAATAGAAAGCTAAAGCTACTAGTAACATACCTATCTAATAAGAATGATTTCTATAGATAACTATCTAGTCCATAGTACCTAATTTAAGTTCTAAAGTGTCGTACTTATATGTGTATATTTTTTTAATTAATTAAATAAATAAATTTACTTTCTTATCTATTTATTTTACTAAATATATTTTGAAATTTTACAAATTGCATCATAAGTGAGTACCTACACAGTTATTTCCAGTAACATGGCGATAATAATTAATAACATATGTAATACGTAATTCATTTGACAAATGACTAAACTAAATCCCTACAATGTCAAAAGTAAACCCAACCCGTCTGATGGTAATTAACCCGCTTAATGCGCCCTTCACAAGTCCTTTTCATCTCAGAATACGTAAAATTATCACGTAGGTAGGGGAGACCGGAGCAAAACGGGATATGTTGTATACATGATCTATGTCTAAACTGCCGAATATTTTTTCCGGTAATATTCAACCCGTGTCAATTAAGTGTATACAGTCAACTACAGAGGGATTCATCAATTTTTCGTCTTATTATAATATCAGTAACGTGAAAACGTGAACTCATATCTTTGTAGTCGATTATGCTGTATTGTATCAATGGTTGCGCTCTGAGGCATTGTTTGATACAATGGCAAAGGCTGCTTTCTACCACAGCAAATCAAATCAAAATAATTTATTTATTTATTACAATTACAGAAATTAAGAACTATTAGTAATTATTATTACATTTATATCATTAATAATTAGGCCTCCCTTCAAGCCTGCAGGAAGCACTCTTGGAGTTACAGTTCTGTGGTTTATATTAAGCGCACCCATCACCAAGGTATCGGGTGATTTATTATGGTCAGGCATTAATCGTTTATCGTGCTACGCGTCACTTTTTTGCATGCTTGTTAGAACTTGATGGTAATGACGACAAATGATTAAACTCGGGACAATCATAATTCACAGGTTGGTAACTTGTCCGCCATCGATATTACCACAAAAATCAAACCCAATTTTTGTATTCATAAAGGTAATACTAATTATTCACGATATGCCTATGTAAATATTAAATGCTTAAGATGTTTCTTGGTTCATGGAATTTATTGAAGTGAAGTGAATCACCTCTGTTCATTGTCAGATTCAAATTTATAAAAAAGACACATTTTATTTACAGCCAATTAAAAGTATGAATAGGTTTCGTACACTAATTGCGCAGTTGTTATAAATTGCTAACCTCTTATTCATAAACGTCTGCTAACTTAACAAGCAGCTAAGTATTGTTTGTCTCTTTCGCTCTTATGGACACATAGTTAAGACCAAAAGGGACAAACATTTGAATAAGGGGGTAAGAATGTATTTGTATCCGCTTCCTCCGTGTTCATCCCCGGTCTCCCCTACGTAAACAATTACCCGTGAGCAAGAACACAACACCCCCTGCATAATTTAACTGTTGTTTTTCAGCTTATTCTGTAATGCGCAGGTAAAGAACCAAAATAACATGAAAATCGAATTGATTGTGTTTAAATTGTTCTGTGCAGTCTGTGCATTACCACGTCGCCATCAGTTATTTAAAACAAGAGATCGGACAAATGAAACCTAAATAACCTCCAGCTTCGTAGGCAGGGTCACTACCAACTAGACTACGGAGGGTGACATGATATGTGTCATATTGATACAAAATTTTAATTTCTGAATCTCATCACCATTTGAAACTTTCCCTGTTCCCTTTACCGCACGGGACCGGACAGGTGCAGCACATCGCTTTGGGCCTTAAGTCCCCCTTTGATCTCGAATTTGCGGATGTTTATACAAAAACGATGTTAGTGAATGTAGCATGGGTTTGTAGCTGGGAAATACTTAGGTATAGTTCGGGAAATACTATTTGACCGACTCTTATCTCACTTACGACCTTTTGTGTCATTAACAAATAACAATAGAAAAGTGTTCGACTGCTGATTGTCTAGTAAGTGTAGTAACAAAAGGAACTATAAGTATATTCTCGAACTATAAGTATTTTTTTGCATCAAAAGTAAACAGTGTAGATAATTATTGAAATCTTCAGAGGTTTTCCCGAGGGTGTACCGTAGTCATTCAAGAAAGGAGTTTATAATTTTGTAAAGGGTTGGCAAAGCGCACGGGACACATCTGTAGTTGCGAGCGTTCATAGGCTTCACAAAGGAACATGTAAATTTGAATATATTTAATTTAATAGTTATGTAACTATAGTACATTACTATAGAGGCCGGGACAAAAGGGGTTGCCGCCGTTGCCGGCCGAAGACATATAGACGGATAGGTGTGAGGCGGGCAACCCTATATTTCCGGCCAAGGTATGGTATAGTGCTATTCTCAAACATGCAATGAAATAAACAACAAACACATCAATGTTTTTTTTGGCAGAATATCACGATGCCTGGCCACAAATTTATGTGGAATGGAATTAAAAAAGAGCACTTTGCCGGCCTAGGCCTTTAAGATTTGTATGAAATTCCATTAACGACCTCTTATCCTAGTCGCACCTGAAACGTCATACCGCAGCCTATTATAAGGAACACAACAACAATATTTCGTTGCATGTTTGAGAAAAAAATATTTTACAATGAATCCAAATTTCATAATCTTACTTTCAAATAATCGACAATAATAGATTTCGAAACGCACAGTCGCGCACTCTAGAAGAGCACACGATCATAACGAGTACAGAAGGAAAATTATAGATCATTAAATAAAATGCTCTCATACATGACTAAAATTTATTTAATAATATGTTCAAAACAAACTTCGTTATAATTACTTAGTTATAAGATAATTAATAAGGTAGCACAGATAACTATTAGTAAAGTAACTACAATCCATCTATTTTACCGTAAAACTTATTATGCATATATTAGGTACTTATCATTTAATATCGATTCGACCAGTAGTGTGTCTAATTTTACGCGATACCTATAACAAACAACTATTCTTGAATTGGAATTATTTTTGGAGTACAAAGCAAAGCGTCAAATAAAAATTTTTTTTTACCTTTCATAAAGTTACAAAACTTGCATAAAAAATGTTCTCGGAAATCTAAATTTAACAAACAATCTAATCAAGCCAAGACCGTACTAGATACATGCCTTATGAGTTATATTTACTGCCTTGTTTTCTAAATTACGATTTTAAATAATTATTATGACACATTTTTATAAGTTCTCATGGAAACATTCTCAATGAGAACTTACTCTTAAATTCTCATGAAATTTCTCGGAAATTTCCGAGTATATTCCCGCAATTTTGAATCTGCAACTTGTATATTGCTAACTATGGGACCTATATCCGAAACGAGAAAAAAAATTGCCCATATACAGGGTGTAAGTCTAATACGGGCGAAGCTCTTAACGGGTGTTAGTTTACGACATAATAAGTACATTCAAATAACTTTTACTTAAAATTAGAACAACAAATTATTCCATACAAAATAATTCGGCGCGCAATGAAGAGCAAGATACGAGAGTTAAACACTCGTTGACAGGTAATTTCAAAAGCAGTTGACATAACTGCCATATCAACAATAACAAATGTTCGTACCTACATTGCTGCTCCGATAATCTTAAAAAAATTCTGTGGGTTCATAATTAAGAGTAACTTTAAAAAACCTTGTAATCCATAATTCCACTAATGAATCTCATGCCTGGTTTAATTGAACGCCCGTATTAGATTCACACACTGTATATTTCCACCTACTAATATCTCAGGGTTTGTATGGAATATCAGATTTTTTTTCGAATCGGATATCCGTCCCATACTAAAAAGTTCATCAATATGACCTCAGAATTAACTCCCTAAAGTTTGGCTGGTGAATAAAAAAATCTTCTTGTTTATTTTGATTAATAAATGAGTAATTAAGAGTATGGCTTAAGCATCTGTATTACTCTATGTTTGTATTGTGTTGTTGACGTCCTAAGGCACGCCAGGGGTGCAAAGGGCCTTCACAAGATCGCGCCACGCCTCTCTGTCCTCAACAACACTTTTAGCCTCCCTCCAGCTTAGGCCAACCGTACGGAGCTCGTTTGAGACGGATCGCTACCAGGAGTGCACTGGCCGTCCAGGAGGTCGGCTGCCGTTGGGCGGTTTCCAGTCAAAGGCGATGTAGGCGTTGTTTTGCTCTCCTCTCCGGATAGTGTGACCTATCCATCTCCATTTCCTGGAGGCAACCTCGATGCCTATACGTGTATGGCAGCATATAGTCCACAGGTCTTCGTTCCGGATGGTGTTTGGCCAGAAGATGCGCAGTATTGATCTGAGCGACTTATTGACAAAGACCTGAAGCTTGTTGGTCAGACCCTTTGTCACTCTCCAAGTCTCCAAGTCTATGCTTGTATTAATCACACTTATTTACCTTCAATGTCAATACCTCTGAACTATAACAAAAACGCTTAGCCCGCTCAAATCTATTCTGCCGTACGGCGTAGTTCCCAACTTTACTATCCGACGAAAAAACCCCAAACGTTATAAACTTTCACGGGATTTTCTCTGATCTTCCAATACCAGTTTTCGATTAAGGTCGAAATTTGCTTGAAGTTCAAGGAGGTGGTTATGGAGTTTTTGTGTTTAAGGTTATTAGTGATGTTATTCGGGCAAGTGAAAGTAACTTTGTGCTTTTTCCCTAACTATCCTAATGGCAGTAATGGCAGGATACGGTAGGTGAGTTTCTGCAAAACAACTAATAAATAATATTCAAAGGTAAACAGTGGGGGAGCTGTTTTCGCTGTGGTAGCTTCAAGGTATTACATTGTTTTATCTTCGTCTGTTTTTATTGCTTTAGGAAGGAAACTGGAAGATCTGTTTACAGTAAGTTGTGAATGTGATGACGGACGCAACGAAAATATTTTTGTACATTGTTGTTTTAAGACTGCTTCGTTTTTATAAAGGGATTTTCAACCTCTTACAAAGACTGTTTTAGAAAAGTTAAAAACTACAGACAAGTGTTTTTACAGTCTTTTTTTAATTTTTCTCATCAATTTACCTGTTTATATTTATTAAACATATCTATTATACAGCCATAGATTACTGGAATATTTCCAGACGCTCTGGGATTATAGTTTGAGCTTTTAGGTACCTATTTAACGTGACGTGGTACTTTTAGAATTATAAGTATTATAACTAACGTGAGACTCAAACAAATTAAAATTACCCATACCGACCCATTAAGAGGGTCCTCGTTTGAGGCACCCTCGGTCAAAGCCCGACGCGTACACTAGTAACTTGGTTCGATACTATTTCAATCTGTTGAGGGTAGGTGAAAACATAACACTATTAAATAAATGATGTTAAAGTCGTTCAGTGACAGATCCAGGTGGTTTTGTATTTGATTGATTAATAAAAAAATAAATATAACTACCTACCCGAAAATGTACAAAATTGTTTTTTTACATCTATTTAATGAGAATGAAATACGTAACAGTAACTTTGAAGTGCACAAAGTCATATTATCCACTTCTCGTATATACTCGATAGGCACACAGCACACATAAACTAAACAATTGCCATTGACTATAGCATACCTGTCAGTCACACTGGAAACGATACGCACACATTGAAACCGCCGGCCATTACAAGATGAAATTACGTTGTATAGCGATGGGTAATCCGTAATACTCTATAAATCTATGCATACAGCTTGTATTACCTTTTGTTCCGAGCATAAATATGTCGGTTCTTAATTAAAAGGAAAAATCTATTAACTCCAGTGGTATTTTAATGAGATTTACTACTCGAGTAGCTGGGTGGTCTACGAACATTAAGGTTTGGAAAAATATCTGTGTTTATCAACCATCAATTATTGATTACGTGTTAGTAGGTTTTCATTAAAGTAACTGAACAGTTAACACTTAAGAGCCTATTTGGGTGAATGATTTTTTTCGTGCGATTAAAAATAATTAATTTAAATGGCAGATGAATTAAGTTACTGAAGACGTAGATTTTCAACTTCTGTTCGGTTTTTTTAGAGCCGTGCCTAAATTTATAAGAAATTAAGACTTTCTCAACTGTAGTAGGTATTAACAAAAAAATATTTGTAAACAAGATATTATTTAATTCAAAGTCAAAGTCAAAGTCAAACTCTTCTTTATTCAAGTAAGCTTATTAATAAGCACTTTCGAATCGTCTGACATGAGAGAAAAAAATCTACTACTGGTTCAAACCCTACGCCGTTCCTGAGAAGAACCAGTAAGAAACTCAGGTCGACTTATTTTTTCAAAACAGTATAATAATACATCTTATTAAAATAACATGCATTAAAGAATGTATTACATAAAAAAAAAAAGATTATTATAGACATTTTTATAAAGACAGAAATAAATAAAGGACCATAATATTAAACAAAAATAATTATTATTGTACAAGTTCGCAACATTATTAAGTATCTATATCTAATACTACTAGAGATGTAAAGGTCCTCTAGTTGTCAGAATAAAGAGATATTAAGATTTAGAGATGTAAAAGGTCTCTAATCGTCATGATTTTAACAATAATAATAAAATAGAAAATTAACAATTTAGTGACAATTTAGTGACAATCACAAAGCAACTATTCTTATTATTTAAAAGACAACAGCCAATACCTATTTAAATATGACATCACAGTAAAATAAACTCTAATATTAAATTAAACTAGAGATGTTTATTCTCTAATGTCAATAATACATAATTTTGGAGATGTAAAGTGTCCCCAATGTCAGTTAATAAATAATAATAATAATGATTTGGAGGTGTAAAGAATCTCCAAATGTCAATAAAAAGTAAATAAAAAGGTATATGAAACAAATGTTTCATGTCAGAAGACAGTTAAACTAAAAGTCTTGTGAACTAGTGC
>JALPQI010028120.1:0-10199 GCA_025490895.1 Thaumatotibia leucotreta | reverse complement strand
ATTTCTGAATGTGAAAATATTTAGAACCGAGAAAAGCGGCATTACTCGTATTAGTCCATTTTACTTATTAAAAAAAAATTGTCAGAAACCATAATCAATTTATATAATTGTACACTCGTCTTATTGTTTTTGATTATAATACAGATATAAACGGTAATTCTGTGAGATTGTGGAATTGGCTGCATTGTCACTTAGACAGTACCAGTCTGTAGCGTGGCTCAAAAGAGTTATCTGACAAAGTTGTAGCTCTCCAACCTCTTCTAACAGATGGCGTTAGTAGTTGAACAAAATTATGTTTTTTAAGGGTGAAATAAAAATATTTTTTCGATTTATAACACATCTACATATGAATTAAAATTACTATGTTACAAGGATAAATCTATACGCGTGATAGTTTTTCCGTAAAGTGTACCACAAAAGTGCCCCGGCTGTGTTGATGGTTGAGTAGGTGCTGTGTTTATATGTGTGTATTTTATATTTTAGCTATGAATTGTATGTACGTAATAATCGAATCACAGTGGTTTTATCCTTATACATTACCCACTGTTTATGTTTGTCTATTGTATATTTTGTATTCCTCTTTTCTCAAAGGTTAACAGCAACAGATCCCTTACACATTGATCTGTTTTTTACCTGTGTTTTGTGTACAATTAAGAAGTTACGTATATATGTAGGTTACAAAATGTCAGACTGTTTGTCCTTTGACTGTTCTCTAGTGTAGCTAAGTTCACCAGTACCTGTGCGTTAGCAGTAGGGGAGGCTGGGGTCAATCGGAAACATGTTCCTTAAATATAAAAGTTATGTTATAAATCGTATATTAATGCAGTACTGCTTACAAAATGTTAGAAGCCCTTGTCTTAGAAAGATACTTCCGTTTTTAAATTGTAAGATATGTGAGGCATTACTGTAAAATACTCCTAAAAGACTTCCATTAATCAATATTGTTATTTTTATTTGTTTATTATTATATGCATTTCATTTATAGTCCATGAAAACCAAACAAGTAAACAGTCAGAGAAAACTTATTTTCAGGACTATACGTCGTCGATCGTATTGAGATAAGAATAATGTAATAAGATTCAATGAAAATTTCACATTTTTGCCATTTTCTTATGCCATTTTAGGGACTTAACGTCCCCGGTCTCCCTAAGCAATTGTCATATCTGTTAGCGCAAGTAACTAAACATATCAGTAGATTGTATGTCAAATGTCAATTGTATGTTATCTCAATAAATATTATTGGAGAAAGAGAGTTTTATTTATAGATTTATAAAACTTGCTAATATCGCATTATTTTGACGAAACGGGGCTTTTATCGCGTATACATTTATTTCGATTATTACCGCCAACGTTTCGAGTACGGTATTGTTACACGCATGCGCGAAGAGGTCCCAGCGAATGACACAGCGTAAATAATCGTTAAAATAATGTTAAATTGTGAAAATCACCGTCTTAAAAAGAGTTTTCTGAATAAGTAAGAAAAATGTGCCAATGCTCGACACTATGACACCTATTCATCACTTATAACATACCTAATATTGAAGATGCGGTTTATTCGATCAAAGCCGAGCACTTGTTCGTTTACCTTTTTTTATTTCATACATAGATATAAACATATTTCACACTCACACCTCAACACCAACAGAGGAACACTAAACAGAGGAGATAATCTGGGAAAGAAAGTGACATCGATCCTTTACCACCTTGATCATTCCATAATAATTAGAATACCTAATTGTCGTAACGAACGACGAAGATAAAACCTTGTTAACAAATAAAACATTTTCATTTTCAATCGTCGCCATTTTCATTTCCCACACAACCACATGAAATCTTTTTTACAATGTTCTACGTGTGATAATTTCTCTGTGTTCTACTTACTCTGGGTCTGGAGAATTGCAGACAATAATAAGACAAAATAATTGATTGATATTTATTGTTCCTCGATCTCGTCCAACATAAAACAAGTATATACAGACAACAATTAAGTCATTATCTAAAGTAAAACTTATACCTTTTCCCTAACATGTGACTAAAGTCAGAGATTTACATCATTACAACAGAAATTAACAATATTGTATTTTAATTCAAATAATGCTGGCCTTAATATTTTGGTAAGGTTTAAAATTCATGTAAAAATAATAATGAAGATCGATATATTTAAAAACAACACTGAATTAAGTTGAGTCCAAAAATTTATAAAATGTATTCACAATGAATTAAATTATAGTAAAAACAGCATTGAGATTTAATATAATTAACTAACTAATAAATTGGAACCTTATATATGATGGCTGTAAAAGTACGTACCCAAATTATAAATAAAGTAATTCATAATCTTCAACCATAATTAGACGAATAATTGTAAAAGAAAATTAAGTAGGTATACTGGGTATATTCCCATAGCGGCCAAAAAACCTATTACTCCTCTACCGCATGTTCTTCCAATATATGGCTGTTACGAAATAGTTAAAATACCGATTTACAAATAATTCTAAAGTTAATGCGGCAAAAGGTGAGGGCAGCCATTCGTTTGCATTTGTATAGCTTTGTTCGTTTTTGGTGGGAAAAGAAATTCAGGAATAAATGCATTTGTTCATAATTATACTTCCGCTTACCCTTTAAATATATCATTTTCAGTATATAAAGCAGTGTATTACAACGTTTAAAATGTTATATATATAAAATCTTTTATTTTCGTCAAACGGGCCAATGAACTTTCAGACCGACACTATTTTATGTAGTAAAAAAGGTTCGTACATTATAATACGCTTTGACGTGGAGTTATAAATGTTATAATGTGCGAAGACCTTAACGCTCGAAAAATTTGTATCACGTTTCTTACTGTGTATATAAATTGCACAGTGAACCAATTAGAACTCTGGTCCACTCAGGCACCGTAGCAAGGTGACGCTGTAATTGTAGGAAATTCGTCACTGCTCCTTATTTTGACAAGGTTCTAAAGCACCCAATAATTCCAATTTACATGGGAAATGTCCCGCTTAAGTCATACCAATAATGCATTTGTTAGTTCACCAAGTAATACAAGTGACAGAAATTGTAGAATTATAACTAACGTGAGACTATTAAAATATTATCGAACCGGGTTACTGACGTATTTAAGTTGATGATTGCTCGACATGCGTACGCGTCGGGCTTTAGCCGAGGGTGCTCCGGACGAGGACCCTCTTAATGGGTTGAAACATAATATTTTCTTCGGTTACCGCGAGGATTACTCATGAAATAAAACTATGAAAACGGATAAACTCGCGTATATTAACTAATTTTAACTTCATTCCGACGTTTCGAACACTTTACAGGGTTCGTGGTCTGCGGATGATGTTGATGGGTTGAAACATTTCGAGCACTCATCGACTTAAATACGTGAGTAACCCAGTTCGATATTTTATGTGACAGAAAAAATGTCGATGTAGAAGTTCATTGGCCCAAAATAAGTATTACACTATTAAAGCACTATTTAAGTCACCAAATTGTACTATAAGACTAGGCCTTGAGTAAAAAAGTCAAAGTACCCTCAGTGCACGAATTCATTTTTCCATTAATCCTTTTGTAATGAAACGTTGATATCCTACTAAGGCACTGGTCTCATCGCGAGCTACTAAGCTATGAACTATCGGCTAAAAGAGATACGGCGATATTCGCCCAGCTATCAGCTATCACTGCCAGGCGAGTATCGCCGTGTCTTTTATTTACACAGGAGTGCGTATCTTTTGTTCGTGTTTATAGCCCATAGTTCATAGCTTAGTAGCTCGCGGTGAGACCAGTGCCTAGCGCTTCAAATGTGTTCTACTAAAACTGTGCTTAATTTAGTTTTAGCACAGTTGTACAGTCGCAATCAGTTATATCGATGCGATGCGCTAGCACTAGGGCCAGAGAAATATTTATTTTATGGGCAAATGGAAATATTTATTATATTTAGTTTATATATTTCCATTAGGAGGCACCTAATGGGAGGTCGTTGTCCAGCAGTGGACTGATATAGGCTGATGATGTTGTTGATGTTAATTACGTTCAGTAATTCTTCTTTCTAATTACAATTGTTACTAAACTTATTTATACCTGTAGGTGTAGACTTTTTCGTAAATGGTATATTTAACACATGGGACTTATATTTGCAAAAATATACGTGTCCTCCATTTATTTGTAGTTACATAATTATAGTACTTTCATTATCTAAATGTTCTTTATCTACCCAAATATCATAACTCATAATATATGCATGTATATCATGCATTGTCATACTATACGGCTCGAAAACGCATCACGGAGGTATGATATTTAGATAGATGGGTCAAAATTCTTTTCGTTGTCTTTTTTCATATCACTCTGTCACGCTTTTAGTTGCTGTTTCGACTCAGTATATAAAAAAACCCGGTGCACTTGTGTTTCTTTTTCACGCTAGATTTAAATCCATACATCAGAAATTGAAAACAAAACATCATCTCATGCAAAAATCACCACTGCGTCACGTTTTTTAGGTACACAAAATAAGAGAACGAAAATAATTTTGACCCAGATAAAGCAGTATACTCGTATGCAACTGTACATAATTAGGCATTAAACTCGACTTCGTCTCATGACTACCACTCGTATTACTGACTTCTGTAGTTTGTTCATTACTTTAGCATACATTCATTCTGTTAAAGAGAAACGAGTTTCATATTTTGAGGTGGTCATCTTTTATAGGAACTTTCCGGGCTGGCATTCGTAATTTTCGTCGTTTTTCACCTGAAACCAAAAACACTAAATTTAATTCCAAAGTACATGCCCATGAAGTCCAAAGTAGAGAAAGAAGGACAGGCGGCAGAACTACTGCTTTTAGAGAGACTCGGTTTATAATCCTTTTGTCCGGATTAAAGCTCAAATAATCACCAAATTAAAAATTTAAAAAACCGACTTCAACCGGTTTCTCCAAGATTCCCGATTTGTTTCCATCATTGGTTTCCTCAAATCCTACTTTCTGAATGCAAATTCTTGTAAATGAATGAAAATTACCAAAAGCGCCTTACATGTACCTATAACAATTGAAGAGATCCCTCGATTTCTCCAAGATCCCATCATCAGACCGCAACTTGGTGCCAACGGGACCATCTCGGGGTAATACACGTTCGATCACAAAAAGAAATTTTAAAATCGGTTCACTATTCTCGGAGATATCGGGTAACATACATACAAAAAAAAAAAAAAATTCAGTCGAATTGAGAACCTCCTCCTTTTTTGAAGTCGGTTAAAAAGAACTGTTGAACTTCAAATAGACTATGATAATAGGCATGATGACTGGCAAGTCAAATCAGCATCTTTTTTCGAACTGTCAAAACGATCACCACTATGGAATTTTATATGAAATACTCAAAATTGACGTCACGATTGAGTACTGCCAAATGACCTACTCTTTTAAGTTCTTTTCATTTTATTAAATAGAAGTTCTGTACAAAAATTACTGCAATCTACATCTTAGTAATAATTTCTTCGTGTATTATGTCGTGCATAATGTTAAATAATTTATTTTAAGTACAGTCATCATCCCTATTAAAGTCATCATGAGGAAGTAGTGTAGTAGGGTTAGAACGGAGCGTGTATTTTTTATTTTATTATTTTTATGACGATTCGAAAGTGTTTGTTTCTCAACTCAAGTACTCAGAGCTCTTGTCCTTCGAAGAGACTGAAGTATCTGAAATACTTACCATAAGGAAGTGATGAAGCTTCAACAGCTCAGCCTTCGGCCCCATTTCTGGGTCCTGGATTAGACAGAGCAGGCAGAACTAATGTGCTTCTTAAAGACAACTACGATTGAAAATACTTACCATAAAGAAGGTGATGTAGTTTCAATAGCTCAGCCTTCGGCCTCTTCTCTGGATCCTGGTTTAGACAGCAGGCAGAACTGATGTGCATCTTAAAGACAGCTAAGATTGAAAATACTTACCATAAGGAATTGATGTAGTTTCAACAGCTCAGCCTTCGGCCTCTTCTCTGGATCCTGGTTTAGACAGCAGGCAGAACTGATATCCTTCTTAAAGACAGCTATGATTGGAAATACTTACCATAAGGAAGCTTCAATTCCTCAGCCTTCGACCTCTCGTTTGGATCTTGAGTTAGACAAAGCAGGTAAAACAGGGTGCGAAGCCAAATTGTCAATTAATGCGACAAAGGCAATTAATTCCCTTTCGTTCACGATGAATTCACAATTGAGCGTTAGCGATTGGCATCTTGGCTAAGCCTTGTGGTGACGCCGTGTGGTGACGGCAGTAAGAATACATTTGTCACCACCCCAACTCCTCCTGCGGGTGTCGTAAAAGTCGAGTAACGGATTGAAGTGTCACTGACCATTATTTGATAAAAGATTGATGATGGGCAGGAGCGTCATCACAGTGGACACGTACTACGATCGCTAATCCGCTTGCACAGCGTGGTGATTATAGGAATTTACCTCCTAGTGCATCTATACGTATAGTTAACAGGAGAGGCCTACGTCCAGCAGTGGACTATCATAGGCTGATGATGATCTTGGCTATACGTTCTGCTGTCTTGGAGAAACCTGGGTATAATATTGGGTCTGTGTAAGGGTTCTTACCATGAGGAAGTGATGCAGCTTCAACTGCTCAGCCTTGGGTCTCTTGTCGGGGTCGTGTGTGAGACAGAGAAGGCAGAACTGCTGGCCTCCGAGAGCGACGGGGACAGCTATATACTCACCATGAAGAAGTGATGCAGCTTCAACTGCTCAGCCTTGGGTCTCTTGTCGGGGTCGTGCGTGAGACAGAGAAGGCAGAACTGCTGCCCTCCAAGAGCGACGGGGACAGCTATATACTCACCATGAGGAAGTGATGCAGCTTCAACTGCTCAGCCTTGGGCCTCTTGTCGGGGTCGTGTGTGAGACAGAGAAGGCAGAACTGCTGGCCCCCCGAGAGCGACGGGGACAGCTATATACTCACCATGAGGAAGTGATGCAGCTTCAACTGCTCAGCCTTGGGTCTCTTGTCGGGGTCGTGTGTGAGACAGAGAAGGCAGAACTGCTGGCCCTCCGAGAGCGACGAGGACAGCTATATACTCACCATGAGGAAGTGATGCAGCTTCAACTGCTCAGCCTTGGGCCTCTTGTCGGGGTCGTGTGTGAGACAGAGAAGGCAGAACTGCTGGCCCGAGGAGAGCGACGGGGACAGCTATATACTCACCATGAGGAAGTGATGCAGCTTCAACTGCTCAGCCTTGGGCCTCTTGTCGGGGTCGTGCGTGAGACAGAGAAGGCAGAACTGCTGGCCCTCTTCGGAAAGCGACTCGGGAATGATCGGGCGGCCCCCCATGCCGACCACGAACATTATCTGGTAGTTGCTGTCGTATTCTGAGAATGGCCTCTGGAATTAAGTTTGTGAAACGTTTTAATTTGATACAAGCAATTGCAAAAAAAGGACCTTATACGCCTTTTATGCAATCTGGATTAATCTGGAACACAAACATACAAATGTAATCTACAGAAGTACTCCGAATACTTTTTGCCTAACTCTGCTTCAATAAGTTAACGGAAGTTATAAAGTGCATTTACAAACAAAACCTTGCCGACAAAATAGAGAATCTGTCTTTAGATAAGTTCCTAACATTAACTAGACTAAGCCACAAGTCAGGAAAGAAGGATGCTGACACATGCAACTACGTCATCGAAGTCCCTGCTCTGATACGTAAGACGTTAATATCGAAAGATAGAGTCTTTGTGAACTGGTCTTCGTGCCCTGTTAGGGATTTCACTTTGGTGACGAGGTGCTACAAATGTCAGCAATACGGGCACGCGGCAAAGTCGTGTAAGGCGGAGGTCAACACCTGCGGTCACTGTGGCTGCGAAGGACATGCGGTAAAGGACTGCACGAAGAAAACCGAGCCACCAAAATGTGCAACCTGCTTTCATTATAAAAAGCCATGTGACCACGAGACTGGCGATCCTGAGTGTCCAGCTAGGAAATTAGCCGAAAAAAGGTACATAAATTCTATCGACTATGAAGGCGCCTAAGAGCGCCCTCTTTTTAATTATCTTAGCAGCACCCCAGTTTTTCTGGTACCTATGACTCACTGTTTACTGTCTGATATAGATAACTTTTCTGTATCAGAGTCCAAATTTTGCGAAGTTGAAGACTGCAAGCAATATGTTTACCCTGGCCGTAATCCACTAACCATACTAACACAAAACATACGTAGTATAGCTAAAAATTTTGACAATTTTACTGTTTTTCTGCAACGGCTTGGTATACATTGTGATATCATAATTCTAACAGAATGTTGGCTAAATAAAAATAGCAACCTTCCTAACATGCCGGGTTATATTACATACACCAATCAGCTCAATAATAATCAAAACGACGGATTAGTGGTTTACGCAAAAAGTAGTCTGAAGATTTCTGTTGAGGAACCAAATATGTTAGACTGCAATCGGCTTCTGATTAAAATTGAGCCAGACGTAGCAATTTTTGCTGTGTACAGACCTCCATCTTTTAAAAATATTAATAATTTTACTGATTCTTTAAGCGAGACTTTACTAAACTTAGCATCATATAAAAACATAATCTTGATAGGTGATATTAACATTAACATCGCACACGATAACACCGATTATACGAGTCAGTGCTACCTAAACCTATGCGCCTTTCATGGACTATTACCCGCACACTCACTTCCCACGCACCAAAGTGGCTCCTGTTTGGACCACATCATGCTCAAATCAAGTCTCCCAGCACATGCACTTGTAACCAATTCCTCAGTAACAGATCACAGCGCCGCCCTATTGACCTTGTTTCGCAAATTTCCGTATACTGCACGCACGAAAACAATAACTAAATTAAATGTAAACAAACTTGAAGAAGATTTATGTAATATTGATTTTGACCGAGTTTATAATTTTGCTGACGCCGATGAGAGTATGTCGTACCTGATTAAAAATGTGCAACAGGCAATATTTGACAACACAATAAAAACACGTGTTAGTAACAAATTTTATTTTATTTGTTTATTTGTTTAATAGATATCATACAACATTACAGCTTACGCCAATGCGTTGTTTGACAAAGTACATTAAAAACGAAACTAAGAAAATATAATGATATACATATAATTAATTAATATCCTCGCAGAACTTCAATAAACGGGGTTTCAAAGTTGATAGCTTCTCATGAAATAAGTCGCAGTAAGGTAAAGTAGTTAAAAGTTTGTTCAGCAAGACACGTCCGTGTGGGATTGGGGAAAATTGGTGAGCTAACGTGCGGGCCGTCTCCTCAGCAAGGAGGTGATGGTTTCGGCTGCGCAAGTATTTATCGGGAACGAATAAAGCAACGGTCCTAGTAGTCAGTTCTGTGCAATCCGAATCGCCCCTAAGAATCTGACAAATAATGTAAAGTAAGTGATAAGTGCGCCTAACCTGTAGGGAGTTGAAACCTAATGTACCGAGTAGGAATTTGGTGGGGTAGAGGAAAGGGTAGTATCCATATGTTTTCTTGTACAGGAAACGTAGAAAAACTTTTTGGACCTTTTCTAGGAGCAGGGCATGAGTTGCTTCATGTGGGCTCCAGATTATAGAGGCGGATTCGATTTTGCTCCTAACTAGTGCGGTATATAATAACTGCAGAGTTTTAGGGTTCGTAAAGTTACTTGCGTTGCGAGTGATGAAACCTAATCTTTTATAGCAGTCGGATGCAAGAGATGTGATATGTTGATTGAAAGTGAGTTTCGGATCAAAGATAACACCAAGATCTTTAACTGAGTTAACACGAGTAATTTGATTGTAGTCTAATAAATAGATATGGTGATGTGGTGTAGCAGATCGACTGAAAGACATTACGCAGCATTTAGAGGGGTTGAAAAGTAATTTGTTATTTATACTCCAGTGGAGAAGAGCGTCTATATCTTGTTGTAGTAGGTTGCAGTCATTGTTGTTGTTAAATTTTATAACATCAAGCCGTGGATTACGCCCGGTCTTATTAAATGTATGAGACATAGAGATAAATTACACTTTAAGGCTAAACCAAATCCAGGAAATATTATAATACAATCGTCATACAAGAGATACCGTAATTTTTGTAATAACTTGCTTAAAAAAATTAAAAACTGCTACGAAAAAGAGCAACTACAAAAGTCGCGCACCGTGCGGTTTCAGAGGAACTTCCTACCGCGGACGGTCCGTCTGTGGAATGAGCTCCCTGCCG
>JALPQI010028119.1:0-14002 GCA_025490895.1 Thaumatotibia leucotreta | reverse complement strand
TTGACAGGGCGCAGTTAAAAAGATGGGTTGCCAAACTTAGGTCTCATCAAAAGGGGTCGGTCGAACAAATGGGTCTCGCACCACATGACCCCGCAGTTTCCACCGCAACTGGTATGAAATCATACGTTGGTTCCAAGGCAGAATACTTCCAACGCTTTTCTGCCGTCATAAGCTGAAATGCCGCCTTTTGACATTTTGGCCAAAATGACTGATTGGCCAAACTTAGACAAGACATTCAATAAAGAAAAATACATTGTTGCTAAGCTAAAAAACAGTATGTGACAGCTTTTTTGATTAGTAAACATACGTTGACAGCAATCCTAAGTTAGCATGCCGTATAACGTGTTTTTACTGCCTTTTAGGTTAGTACGACCTACACATTTCTAATCGTTAAACTAAGCTAGAAGTAGTTTTGTTAAATAAAAAAAACTAACGTAATAAAGTACATACAAAAAATGCTTTTATATAAGTACCTACATATATGTAGCTCCCACGTAAAAAAAAGTCGTTTAATTTCGTAGAAATTGCAAAAACAAGGTTTTTTTACGATTATCTCGAAAGTGACTTTTGTCAAAAGACGGCCTTTTAGCTTATGACAGCAGCAGTTTTGCCTAGCTGCGTATTCTGCAGCCGATCTAACAGACCATGTTGTATGGCCCAGGTGGAACTGTGCTAGAGATTTTTGAAATACTGGCGAAGGCATTAATTTGTATATATTTATCATAAATTCTTGCTTTAAGATCGATAATTATTGTGTTTCACGCCAGTCAAAGTTTGGTACGACAATTTTGTTACTATTTCTTAATGCCAGAAGTATTTTTTTTATTTTTCATGGACAATTTGTAATGGATCATTGAAAAAAACTTGCGATCGTGCCTAGGCAAACTATTTGCCTGCTAAATCAACCCTTAACTCACTCAATATAAGGGTTAGAATCCTATCAAAATCCTCTTAATCGGACACTGCATTTGAACTTTCCCTTACTTAAATTTTTCCTGATTACTTTCGTGGAGTGTAAACTTTCGGACCAAGCGATTGCAATTTCTTGGAAAGTTTTTTTTTACTGTTTCCTGATTAAAATGAAGGTATCTTCCTTACTGTTTTGTATTGTAAGCAGCGAGTAAGCTTTTCAGTTAGTATTCTTTTTTCGCAATTTTTTTTATTTTAGTTTTCCATTGCAAGTTGTGTTTACGTTATGGAATAAATATACAAAAAATATCCGCTACATTTTGAATTAAGCATAAAGGACATACTACAGAGAGTACATAGTACGTTATACTGGCTTTAACTTTAGAATCATTGGTAATTTTGGTAATCAATAGTAAAAATAATAATAAAATGGACACACTACCACTATGTTTTTGTGGCCCAGCCATTTTATCCAGAATCTATAATTTCATTAAAAAACGACATAGTTAATAAATTGTAACATTGAGTTTGTTCGGAATGTGAAGTCACGTGAGATGTACGAGCGTGCCTTGTTGCGGGTCGCCTTCACTTTCCGCGAAGACTAGTAAAACTAGGGCTCCTGGTCGTGACCGTGATTGGTGTAACCGTAGCCGGATCCCCGTTGCCGTGTTACACGGCAACGGTTTTAAGGCCCGTTTCCTGCGTGTTACACGGCTACGTATTAATAAAGTTACGTATACACGTGTACACGGGGATACGTATCTTAATTACACGCAGATACGTTCCGCCCGCGTTGTTAAGTGACGATTCGATGCGTTGCCTTTAAGGACTAAGGAAAACGGATGAGAATGTACCGTGATATTTGTGAATCTAATTTTGTTGTTACCTAATTGCCCTTCTAATGTAAAGTGCGATAACTTAGTTTGAAAATGTGATAAATAAGTATGATAACGTGAATACGTACTAAAATTAAATTTTACATATTACTTACAGCACTTCAAGATTAGAATTATAAAATATAGATATTTTCTGAGTTGAATATTAATAAAAACTGACACATTGTCCATTTGTTATGTATTAATTACCTAATTTAATTATTAGATGGGGTCGGAAGTTAAAAAAATACACAACACAGTGCGGTATAAATGATTTATTGAAATATTTTTTCTCAGTTCAATATCATAAAAATCAACAATAATCAACATTTTTGTACTTATTGATAAATTAATCAACATATCATTACAACGATAGAGATCTTCTTAGTATAAAAGTTTAGTGATTGCCACTCATTAGTCTCATTACGCTAAGATGTCGATGTAAAAAATAACACATTAATATAAAATCAACCAGGTAAATTCAAATTATAAATATTGGATGGCATATACCAAAGAAAAAAACAATAAGGTCAGGTAAATTCACATAACATATAGTATAATAAAAACAGACTCAATGAGATTCATTCAATGATCCCGTTATTTATTGACTAATAAATGACTATGACTGTACAACAATAATAAGATAAAATATTCTTATAAATAGCTAATAATTTACCCATACAATATAAAATTAAAAACGATAAAATGCCAAGCGCCAAATTGATGCGTAGTACACAAAATGGAAGCGTAGCCAAGATGCCAAATTGACATGTACGCTGACGATACTACAGTGATAGCGCGTTCACCCATCTCCGTTACAAATCATAAGAATATGGATAAGCGATAGATAGAGGTGAACTTTAGCGCTTTCGTATCGTTAGCGGTCTTGCGAATTGTACATCACATCTAGGCTAGTTAATACGGGTCCTGGTATATATATTTATCAAGAGACAAATCAACCATCAATAATCTGCTAAAATACTACTACACTAATAAATAATCTACTATAAATTTTACCTCCCACACGCTCTTTTAAAACATTAGTATAATTATTTAAGCAATATTAATAAAACAATCGAAATCAAAAATGTAACACGACTTTGAAAAAAAAAATTTTTAATCTAACATTTTTTGTTTTGGAACAAATATACCAAAAGAGCTACGTTTTTTGGCAAAAGACAACTACGTTTAGCTGTAACGATGTTTCCTGCTGTTGAAAAAGTTCTTTCGGAACTTGCAGAGGTTGCTGGTATACATAAATAGTGCTTCGCAATATCTGCAACCGCTGGATATTTGGTTGCTCGTAACTTCCACCACTGAAAGGGGTCCATATCGAATCGAATCTGTGGTTCCGCTAGATATGTATTAAATTGCTCTAAAGGATTCATGTTAGAGTAACTTTTTGTTTTATAAATATATTCTAATGCACTTTGTTTGCTGTTTTCATTATCTTCCATGCATTGTTCTTGGTTTTCAATAGGTAAACTGCTCTGAATTTTGACCATCACTTTATTTCTTATGAGTTGCCTGGCGTCAATGTGTTCATCAGATAAATCCTTGTACCGCGGATCGAGAAGAGTTGCAATTTGCCGGGCATTCACTTCACAATCTTGATCCCAGAGTAATTTAAACCTTTGTTCTATTTCTGTTTTTATAATCGATTTGACACTTTGAGTAGTTTCCGAGTCACTGTCGTCGTCATTTAAATGGTTTTTCAGTAAAGTTTGGAGTAATGGTCTCACCATTGATACCGGTGAATGTGCTTCTGAACAAATTAAATTTGTAACCATTTGCAGTGGTTTTAAAATCTTCACCAATTCATTAATTAAACACCATTCCACTTCGAACATTTCTAAACGATGCGCTGTATTTGTTGGTGTTTTTGCGCGATCATTTAACACGTTCATTATAGGAATCCTATTCACCAGCAGGCGATCGAGCATCTCGTATGTCGAATTCCATCTCGTTTTGCAGCTTTGAATCAGATGAAGTTGTTTTAGTTGTAGCTGCTCTTGCATTGCTTCCAAAGCTTTGGCTGCTACATTTGAATGCCGAAAGTGTCCGACAATCTTACTTGCCTTGCTGCATACATTTGCCACGTCTTCTATGAGCAAAGACTTATTCACGGCTAATTGAATGCTGTGAGCAGCGCAAGTCAGATTGTTTCTTTCTAAGACGCTTGAAGATGAAACAGCGTTGACAATGTTTGTGGCATTATCTGTGACTATTGCTGAGAGGTTCGACGATATACCCCATTTATCAGCGACTTCCTTTATTTCCTTAGCGATATTTTCTGCTGTGTGCCTTTCCTCCATTTCCTGCGTACTTAACGTCATTGATTCACAATTCCAGTCGTCATCTATTATGTTCGCTGTACACGTTAAATATGACTCCTGGACGCGAGATGACCAAAGGTCTGCGGTGCATGCTATGCTTTTCGATTTTGTCAACTTTTTCCGTATTTTATCAGTTATTATATCTGATAGAAGATTCAGCCTTTTTTTTAAAGCATCTTCTTTTATTATTTTATAGCCGGGTTCAATAGAAGCCATAAACTGTTGAAATCCTTCACTTGCTGTAAAAGACAGAGGTAACTGATTTACAGCAATCAATTTTGCTACAGCGTGGTGAATTTTTTCAGTTCTTTCAGTACTACACGATGTACGGTCGCAAGACTGGCTCTGCCGATAACGTCTTCGTTTTGGTACATCTGAAGCTGTTCTATCTTCATTTTCTTCAGTATCACCGGGAATCGCCACATCGTTTGGCACTGTGTCGTCTATGATAGACGAAATCCTGCAACCAAATGAAGTTGAATGGTCACTCTCCCATAATCTATTAACACAACAAGGCCAGTTTAACAGTTGTGAAATAAGCCCGCAAAAATCGACTAAATGACAAGTACGGTTTTAAAAATTCCGTGCATGATTTCTTTGCTGGGGTTGCTTTAAGAAAACTTAACCGATAATAATCCCCTTCATGAGCAAGTTATATTTATATTATAATATTATATGTATGATATTTATATAAATGTATTAGAATATGTAATATTTTTAATATGTATGTAAAAGCAGCGTGTAATGTATGATTTTGTAATCACTTTATAATTCATTTAGTTTACCCAGATTTTTTTTTCTATATATTTGTGTCGCCTATATTTTTTTCTGCTTTGCCTCAAGGTTGACTGGTAGAGAATGCCTCATGGCATTACGTACGCCTGTTGCACTTTAAGTTTTTCTTTTGTGTAACAAAGTTGAGAACTTGAGATAAATAAACATTCAGGGTACCAAGCAATTAATCTATACTAGGAGTCATAAATTCACAAATAAATATTTTTATCATAATTCGAACCAGAGTTTCGCTTAAATAATACAACCTGATAAACAAAAATACCTACCTAAAGAAACTTAAAATACCAAAGGATATTAAAAAGCAATACAATTAAAGAATACAATATACTTACTCATTAGATGTCGTGACGGGAGATTTTAGGTGCACTGCTTTCAAGTGCTTTCCTATCGATCCTGTTGTACCACCACGACACGAAAACTCATTGTTCGTTCTATCATTGCACAAAGTGCAAAAAGCCGTATCACCGACCTTGGTGGCATAACTCCACACCCAACTTCTCTTCATTACTAACACACTTTAAAATCTTCTCACCAACAGTAACAAAACGAAAACGTAACAAAACAAGAAAAAATAATTACTTTGAATTCGACTCTCAACTCTCGCGAGGTCTGTCCGAACTGCAATCTTATTAGTGACTAACACGTATAATGTCAAAACCCTAAATTGCCCTCTCAGAATTAACTAAAACATCCCCGCTTATCTATATTAAAACACAGAGATGCGGCTACTTCATTCAATTTCACAAACAAAAGGTGTACCATACCAGGTAAAGCCCAAGAAATCATTTTAAATTATTTATCAGTAAAATTACCACGTGTGGTCAATTATATCGCTGACAACTATTGTTTGCAACTTTGCGCGTGCAACTTCTTAGTATAGGTCTTATCTACAAAAGGGACCGCCCTGACAGGTAATAATCTTAAATGAACGACTGTATCTTTTATTTATAGCAATTTGTTCAAATATTTTTAACATGATTTTTTCGTTTTTCTATCCGCTGAATCAAAATCACAATATAAATTCCAAACCATAAATAATACCATCGCTTATTCTATAGAACGGAATAATCGCATGTTATTTTATAACATAACTACATACTAGAAATGAAAGTCAAATTAAAAAATCCTGTTCGTCCCGTAATTTCGTATATCTAGTATCTCTACACAATATACTTAAAAACTAGTTATCATTATCTAATAGGTTAGACCTATTATGTATTGACAACTTAACTTAAACCCAAAACTGCCCCCTTCGAATTAACTAAAACAAAACGATGCGGCTACTTCATTCAACTCCTTATACAAAAGGTGTTCCAGGTAAAACCCAAGCTAGCATATTTCATAATTGAAATTACGATCACAAACTATTGTTTGCAATTTTGCACGTGCAACTTTTTCTTATAGTTCTTATCTACAAAAGGCCCGCCCTGATAGGTAATAAACTTAAATGAACGATTGTATTATCTTTTACTGAAGGCAATTGTTTAAATATTTTTAACGTGCTCATTTATTTCATTTTTCTATCAGGCAGATCAAAATCAAAATATAAATAACAAACCAATAAAAACACCATCGATCGCTAGATATATAGAGCACAGTACCTATATAATACGTTATTTTACAATATAAATCGATATGCGAAAATAAAAGTCTAATCAAAAAAATCCCGTTCGTTCCGATTCAGAGCACTCAATACGTACTTACAAACAAGTTGTCATTCAATAATAGGCCTTATTTGTTTGCATTGTAATCGGTCCGGCCGGATCCATGCCACGTGCATTCGTTGCCAGAACGAAGCCAAGATTCGTAGATACGTATACAAACAAAGATCCGGGTACGTATCTCGGCGTGACCGTGAAATTCGTGATCTTAGTACCGCCGGGGTTAAGAACACGGAGCTACGGTTCGGCGAATAGTACGTATATCGGGAGCCCTAGTAAAAACCATACCAGAGCGACATCTGTAGCTGTACCGTAACTTTTCAAGTATGATACGTTAGTTTTTACTCGATAAGTAATGCATTATATCGCGCTCGCAATTATGTATTAAGGTGCGTTCAAACTAAAAGAGCATTCGCTGTTCTAACCTCCCACTCTACGAAATTCGATCGGTACACAAAACGTGATTGGTTGATTTCGTAGAACGGGCGCTAGAACAGCGAATGCTCTTTTGGTTTAAACGCACCTTTACAGCGAGCACGAAAGCCTGCTTTATGCCGCGGCCACGACATTGGTCTAAGGCGACCAGCGGCTACTAGTAAAAGGGTCAAAATACTTTTCGTTGTCTTATTTTGTGTCCCTTAAAACGTGACACAGTTGTGATTTTTGTATGAGATGATGTTTTGCTTCCAATTTTTGATGTATGGATTAAAATCTAGCGTGAAAAATAAATACAAGTGCACCGATTTTTTTTATATACTGAATCGAGACAGCAGCTAGAAGCGTGACGGAGTGGTATGAAACAAGACAACGAAATTTGACCCAAAATCTATCGTAACATTCGTAACTGACACTTGCCAACTCATGGTGGTTACAGCGCTCGAAAACGGCATCGCATAAAACATTTTTGCCGGAAAACAGCGGTCACCAAAACAATTTTTTCACCAAACATTTACCTGTAAGCTGTATCGGCATATTGCGCTGACAAACTTAGCCTGATTAATCCCATGCCAGATTTATAACCGGAATAAATCAATACGACAAACAGCCCCCGGCCTTTTTTGTCTTCCCTATCGGATTTATGGGCTGTGTAAAACTGGCGACGCGACACAAATTAAGTTCCGACGCTTTTTTATTAATGAAACTTGATAAGCGATAAGCACGGTGATATTTGAAGTTAGAACTCAGTTGCGTGACTAGAAAGGGGCCTATTTCAGGTAAAGGCACGTATAGTCTCCGAATACAGGGCGTCCCAAAGTTATGGGACATGAAGGGGAAGTACCTTAAATATCGTAGATAGTGTATTTTGCTGAAAGAAAACTTTGTTATTTTTAAAATTTAGTAATCTGCATTAAAAGTTTTTCAAATAATTACTTGCTTCACCCGGAAATCGAACCAACTACAATTTTTTTCTAATTTTGAACCAAACTTTTTTAGTTATTCTTTTAGTTTTAGATACTATGTTTATAAAGAAAAATTGTTAGTTTTTATCCATTCTTTCGAATAACATTATAAAATTACGCAAAGAAGTTTCTTTGTTTTAAAGTAACTTCTTTCGATGCCTAGAAAAAGCATTTTTTTGGATTTTATGAAATGCAGTATTATTTAATTTTCAACATAAAATAAAGTCTACTTCCCTTTCGTATCCCATGACTTTGGGACGTCCTGTATACACTCTAACGTTATGAAAATAGAATAGAAAATGATTTTTCGCAAAAAAGAAAATTGCTTGATTATGTTAACATTCAAATTTACATGTGAACAATGAATTGCGCTGATAGGTCTTCACTCAACATAGCTCGGGTAATATTATTTACCGACGATTATCCTACTTAGGACCTTTTGCTCTTTATTTTCTTGCAGAACCGTAGGACATCCCTGGAGTCCACCTCTGTTGCGAACTGAGTTCTTTCTACTCCAGCTTATCTCTGCCAAATATATCATAATATCTCGCCGGTGCGTACATGATGCATTCCGCAAAGAAGAAGCGTGCTGGCTGGTTTAGTCTTTTCCGCAATGTGGACAGGCTACTTCATTGCTTATTCCTATCACTTCTTTCATCATTATTATTTACTTTTCTTTCCGGAAACTTTTTTATTTTAACTAAGAATCAGCATCAGACAAAAATACCTACAAATATACTAGTTACAGAAGAATTTCAAATAGGTAACAAAAAAATATAGCTTACCTGCTTTATCTTGTCAAGTAGGCTTAGCACAGGATCAGTGCGGCAATATGTCGCCGCGAGATAGACTATCCATCCCTCTTTTATTCATATAGTTGATAAAAGATGGAAAATCTATCTCGCGGCAACATACTGACATACCAATATCATGTGCTAAGAGTACTTGTTTTTTTTTATATAAAAGCATCTGAATAAAATAAAAATAAACGAATGTTCACCTCTGAGAATTTATGGTTACCCTTAAAAAAACTGTAAACTTGATAGCACACAGTATTTGAAGAAAAAGTTTCCTCTACGTCGCGCAATATAAACTCCGGGAGTCGTAACGTTTTATCACTTGATAAAAACAGGAAAACTCCTCCATTTTCCCGAACGCAGTGACCCCAAGTCGCATGCGGTTGACTTAAGAGACCATTACTAATAACACCATAATTCCGAAGTTTCGCAGACTGTCCCGGCTCTCGGAATACTTTATGAGATTTCAAAGTTGGAGACAGATTAAAAGTAAATAACTAGTTCCGGAAAGTTTGTGCTACTCAGAGCGATGAGCGGCTTCTCAAAACAAGCAGAGAAATATTTCTTGTAACATGCTAGACTGTAATGTACTATCATCATCATCATATCATCATCATCATTAGCCTATCTCAGTCCACTGCTGGACGCAGGTTATTTTCACTTTGACGTCCTATAAGGAAATTTTCACTTTTCGACAATTAAGTACGATTATTTTTAAGCTTTATTTACGTTTTTATATTATAATACCGGTTATAGTTTATAAAATTAACAATAAAACCGTGTTTTTATTGAAATTTAATGAATAGTCAACATTTTTTTGGTTATATTTGACATTAGGCCTCGTAATATTTTTCGTTTATTTTGACGTCTAGAATACATAGTTTTTTTTTTCTTTTAATTTATTTACTAAAAATGTTAACACAAAGTATGTTCTTAAATTTACTTGCAAAACTGCAGAAGCAGTTTGTTGGCAAGAGAGCGCTCATTTTTTTTTACAATTTTAAACTGTCTTGATATCTCGCTATGCTCGCTAGCACCCTGTATTAAATTCGTCGCCATTTTATGCCCGCCTACGCAAGAATAAAAACATTTTCATCAGTACTTTTACCGTGTTATTTCGTTATCTTTGACACATTTTCTTCGAAATTACTCCAAACATGGAAGACGAGACGATAATGGAATTTATTTCTTATTGTATCGATCTAATTGACATTGTTATCAATATTGATCGACAGGTTTTCCCAAGTCGAACGTGTACACTTACAAATATTACTTGAAATTAAAGGTCAAAAGTATAAACAAAACAATAATTATGATTAAAATCTAAATTTTACGTCGTAGATGTTTTTATAACTCAAAAACTCGAAGGTTTTGATATTCTTAAAACGACTTTCTAAACTTCTGACCTTTAAATGTTTGAGACTATAGACTAACATCACATTTCCAGACACTCTATCGCTAAGACAAAACTTTGATTGAAGTGCACAAGTATATGCGCACCTTCTCCTCGTAATTACACAACAAGTGCACCGTCTTACCCGTTAACCTGCCGCTAAATAGTAAGTACTGTGTTCCGGTTTGGGGGTAAGATAGCCGGTGTAATTACTGGCATAGAGGCAATCCACATAAATCCTCTGGATAGGCAGCGCATAGGCGATTTTTAGTCACTATGTCTATGGGCCTCAGTTCCCGCTTTTCATCAGGTAGGCTGAGAGCTCAGTTGTCTACCTTTGTCACATAAAAAGAAACAACAAATTGTTATCATAGAGTACAGTAGACCTGCAGGCCTAGCCAAGATACCATTCTGCAATCGTACCTATACGATAAACGATAAGTCACGTGACTATAATAATGTATAGACATGGTCACGTAACTTTTCGTTGGAATCTGTCATTCTCATACATTTATTACTTATTGCTTAGCGTATACGATTTCAAAATGACATCTTGTCTAGGCCTGCTGTGAGTATCAGTCGGAATGAAACGCACACAGGCGCGGCGCTGCGGCCATTAGAAGATTACGGTGTATAGCGATGGGTAATCCGTATAATTCTATACATCCACGTTCGACTTATAATTTAACTACTAAATAAATGTCAAGCCCCAAAACTTTGCGGTGACGGCGAAATAAGAAAACTACTTGTGAAATGAAAAAGCGATTTGCAAGTTCAGTAAAAGTGACAGGTCACGGGAAGAAAGGAGGGTGTCATGGCGACAGAGAGACGCCGGTCAGCGCTTTTATAATGGTGACTTTAGATAATGGAGCAACATTTTTGACCGAATTCAACAAAAAAAGAAGGAGTTTCTCAATTGGACTGTTTTTTTAAGAAGGTATGTCTTATCTTATCGTACCTATTTGTAAGAAAGATAGGTCGCACTTTATAATTAAAATTTTGAATTTGAAAGCATACGAATATCTAACCCCCATGTTCATAAACCTCTCCTAAGTATTTGTCCCTTTCGGTCTTATAGATATTTTGATACGACGGAAAAGGACAACCAATAGCGAATATCTTAGCGGCTTGCTAAGTTAGGAGATGTTTATGTTTAGTTTAGTTTATTTAATCTCAATATACAAGAAATAAAACAATGAAAACGGATAAACTCGCGTATATTAACTAATTTTAACTTCATTCCGACGTTTCGTCTCTTTACAGGGTTCGTGGTCTGCGGATGACTGACAATGGAGGAAATTTGATAGATCTACCTCCATCAAAATAAGAAATATAAGTACAAAACTACCCACCAAAGAAAAATTTACTAAACCACAGACAATAAATTTTAAGGGTGGATGTACATACTAAATTTGCAAATTAAGCTAGTTATTCATTACAAGTATTTTTCAGAATGAAGATAAGATACAAAATAAATAATAATCTACGCCGGTTCTATCCTTACGCCACTGCCTGAGAAGTATTTCCTTCCTTTGTATGATTGTATTGTTAGGAAGGTATCCCAAAATTGGGACCGGCAAGAAACTCAGCGGGACAACTCTTTTCAAAAAACATGTTTAGTAAATCTTAAGATCATCATGCATTAAACCGAAACATACAATTTTGATTCATAAGGAAATTTTAAAAATAATGTAAATTTTTTTTTTTTTTACTTTTGCCAATACTGAAAGGGGGTTTGGTCAACACCGTCAAATACATCAATATACAAGTTTCGTAAAAGTAGGTATGTAGCACATTTTACTTATATTGCTAGTCGTATATTGAACGTTCAATAATAATGAAAATTTATATTACTTACCAGGAAATAAAAAATTGTAAACAACAAATAAAATACAATAAAAAAAAAAAAATCTGGTACTAGAGGTACCTATCAATAAGTTATAACAAATAAAAAGTAATGAAATGTCAATCTTAATGATAACAAATGTGTATAAATATGAATTACAAAGTTACTACAATATCAATTATTATTTATTTCATAATTATAGAATAAGGGGATAAGATTAACAATAATCTTTTCCCTATAATAACGTATAATTTATTCATAATACCGTATTCATTTTACAAGCAAATAAACTTTATGGTAATATCAAATATCGCAACGAAGCTTAACCTCCCAATAGCAAAATGTATTTGTACAGATCAAACGTTATGTTAGGCACATATAATAATCCATTCACATAGGTATGTATAAAGCATTATTCTCACTAGGTGCTGTATTCAAGCTGTATAATCGGCTAACGTAAGCAGCTGGCCTTACTACGAGTAGCCGCCGTGAGTTCACTGTATCGACTGCCTAACTTAATTTACGTATGTAAATCCTTTACTGTAATCAAAAAGCAGCGAAAAATACACATTATTCCTGTAAGGGATCTCTTCCAGTTAACCCTTGAGCAAAAAAAGTGAACTATATGAAACAAGAGATAGACAAACAAACAAGTGTTTAATCCCTCTCCCTTGCACCAATAGGTACGCGAGTGCGTGCTGGATTAACAAAATAGTACATTACCTGCACACACCGTAAGTACATATATCCGAAGGCCGAGTGTATGTAATAACTTATACCTAATAAACGTCTCGATCGCGTTTACGTTTTCATCGTCAATTTCATGATCAAATGACGATGAAAACGTAAACGCGATCAAGACGTTTTTTATAAATTATTACCTACACTCGGCCTTCTGGTCGAGTGTAGCGAGGCCTTATATAGATACAAAGTTTTTTTACTGCCAAACGTTGTTGGACAGAGTAAAGCATATAATTTATATGACTAACTTTCGTAAGACAAGGGATACAATCAAGATTTTTGTTTTGATAAAGCGTAATTATCTAAAAAAACTACCGCCGTGTGGCCGCTTGGACATGTGGTGACGGCAGTAAGAATACACTTGTCACCACCCCAACTCTTCCCGCGGGTATCGTAAGAGCCGACTGAAGATTGCAGTGTCACTGACCATTCTTTGATAGAAGATTGATGATGGGCAACAGCGTCATCATAGTGGACATTGCTTCGATCGCCAATCCGCTTAGCCAGCGTGGGAACTATGGGCATTTGCCTCTATCTATACGCATAGTTAATAGGAGAGGCCCACAAAACAGAAAAAACAGTGTTCTGTGGAGAGGCCTACGTCCAGCAGTAGACTGAGATGGTTTGATGATGAGATGTAAAAAAAGCGATCGATCAATTTATTTTGTGAGTTGGCAGCTCTTAGTACGGGTGCTACACAACGTACGGAACATGCAGTACTAATTCCCGTATAAAAGCGGCTTATCGCCAGTAATCGCCGGACAATGGTCTAAGTTTCCACGTATGATTACCCAGTAGGTACTTACATACAAACAATAAACTTCTAGTTATATGTAGGTACTTACACAGAGACAGTACCTATACTCCTAGAGTTACATGTAGGTACCTATGTCCTGCTCAGTGATACTCGTAGCAACATCTTATTAATTATGATAGGAGCTAGACCACAGTTAGTAGGGGAAATTGGGTAGTTTTCGTATACTTTTCAATCTGTTCCTTTTAGAAAAATAACTACTACCAATTTTAAGGCGAAATCAATGATGCTCAATAGCTAGTTTATATGGTTTTAATAATAGTTCGGCTTAGAGCTAATACAAAGTAGGGTAATAAAGTAACACGAAATATTCTATAGACATTATCTTCTACAGTGTGTAGATTTTATACTTATGAACCATAAATTAAGCCAAATATTACACTTATGATCTGTTTCATCACAAAACGAGGTTTTTAATAACCTATTTCATCTACC
>JALPQI010028117.1:0-16120 GCA_025490895.1 Thaumatotibia leucotreta | reverse complement strand
TTGCGGTGGTGATATATACGTAAGCCTTTTGAAAATACTTAATAAAATGCTAACATTAGAATTTAAAAAATATTGTAGAAAATAATTGCATCTACAGTTTAGGAGAATGATATATAACCAGAATTCGTTTGATTGTTGTCTTTAATTAAAAACATTATGTCAATATCTATGCAATATACGCATTAGCATTTCATATATTATTACAAGTGATTTTTTTATGTATATGCCGTCCTTTTTCTATTAACAAAGTGGTTAGTTGGCCAGAGTAGATATAATAATAAGGTAAATCTTGACATTTTATATTTATAGGTTCCGTTATTCTGACCAATCCTGAATAAAATTAATCCGATTTGTAAAAAACTGTAGCAATGAAGGAATTTAATGAGCAATGAAAGAATAAATTTCTTCATTAATAATAACCCACTCAGTAAAGTGGGTTATTATTAATTAACAGTATGTGTTAAGTTATTAAGTCTCAATTGTGTGAAATTAACTTATATTTTACCTACAGGTTTAAAAAAAAACTAAAATGAAAATCAGTGTCAATTTTCAACTCTACAGTCTTATCTACATAGTTGGTCTGAATGGCGTAGCGAAGAGATCGCCATATCTGTCTATCAGTTTTAATGTGGGCCACACGCAAATGTTTAAGCACGCGATAGTTCACGTACTTTTTATCTTTGGCTGCTTTCGTTCGACATCTGAAATTAAGTCAAGGACTCGATTATGTTTCAATATTGTCATAACGTTGTCGAAATTAATGTATACAGCTAACAACCACCATAAATATTACTACATAGCGTCGTTGCGCCTGTAAAAACCGATATGGTGGATTTAAATTAATTAAATTAATACCCTTTGTGTATAGTTGCTAGGTTACTATTTCAAAGTAATAAATCAATCACAAAGCGGATTTTATAGGCGACGATAGTGCAAAACAGAGTCTCTCTGTACCTATATGTTTGCTCAGATTTTTTTTTAACTAATACGTAACGGATTTGGTTGTCTTTTTAAATAGATAATCAACCACGAGGAAGGCTTATTAATGTAATAATTACACCCGTGCAAAACGGGGTGGGTTGCTAATTAACTTATGAAATGAATGTTGGAATAATATTTAGCTCTGACTAAGCGGTGTCAAATATTTGTGCACTTTTAGTTGTGTAAGATATTGTAAAATACTATTGTTGTTAACCGTATTACGTCTTTCCAAAACACAACAAAAGTAACGGTGCCCCTACCTTACAGTTACAGTTAATAAAAATGTCTATGACATTTTAGCATTAACTTTCTCTTTTTGACATTTGAATGTCGTATATAGACCGTATTACACCATGTTTTATTGGGTTATCGAGCAGATTTAACACCCAATGCAAGAGGGCCCCAAGGAAGTCCCTATAGAAATCGATCATTATCGAAATCTAAGTCTCTTTAAGAAATGTATAATGTACTCTGACATGAAAATACCTCATCAGATGCCCACTAAAAGGTCTATTTTTACAGCAAGTCATATCAATGCATCTGCATACTACAACGCTCCTGAATAGCAACGCAACACCGGAACTACTAATCGAAAGTTTTCTAGTGCAGTTTGTTCGGAAAATGAAGACATGTGAGATGTATGAGCGTGCCTTGAATCCAGATCTCTTGACTTTCCACACAAACTCTAACGAGTCTTGGAGTCGATATTAAACTTGCTTCGGCTCTTACCGGTTGACGAGACTGGAATGGATTTCCATTAATGGATAAGTTGGGAATAAATTTACAATTACGTAAAAAGGTCGTAACGGTTTAAGTTAAAACTATTTATAAAGTTAAAACTCAAGGGAAAAGATTGCTTCGCCCGATCGGTCTCTACTGTCACCCCATATCTACAACCATGTAGCTCAAATAGCCATCTTTACTAAACTCCAGAATTATGCGTACTAAACTGACAGCTCAGAATGATACCAGTCATATGGTAAAAATAGCGATGTTTTTAAATCAAATATTTCCAATTAAGCACGGATTGGAAAAAGGTGTTGTTTTTTTAAAGTTTTCCTGATCAAATAAAAAGCAACTTCTTTTACAATACTGTAATGAAAGCCTTATCAATCAATCTCACCTATCATTCGCGGACGGACGAAGTTGCTGGAGAAGATGAAATGTTACTTTAGCTGCTGATGAGCATGATACAATACAATAAAATACAATACTCTTTATTGCACACCTCGTAACATAAAAAAGAAGATAACAAAAAAGTCGAATCTTAAAAGTAGAGGTAACACAACAGGCGGTCTTATCGCTAAAGAGCGATCTCTTCCAGACAACCTTTGGGCAATGAAACAATGCAACCAGTAAAAAAACAGTAGGTGATGCAAGACATGAAATAAGGAAAAAGAATAAACAAGTTTATTAATTACGACACGTTAATAAATATACACATATAAGTAAATATAATAAACTTACATATACTTATATAAATAGATATATATGTCGGAGTCGCACTTCAGTTGGCGCAGACCTGTACGACACGTCGAGTCATCGAACGCCAGAATTGTGTTATTTACAGTTTTGTTTGCAATGTTTACAATTAATTTGTTAAGAGTTACTAAATCTAGAAAACGATAAGCAATGTATTGCTTGGAGAAGTCTTTGCTTTGGTCCATGTAGGTAGATAATAAAACCCGGTTGAGATCTACCCGCCTGTGAAGCAGGTAGTTTATGACCTGACAGTATAAAAGGTCACTAGCGCTGTTTTCATGTTGCATTCGCATTCGCGCGTTAGACTTAGAAAGAAGTAATTCTTGCTTTAGACATTGGAAAGTCAATTCATTCCGATTCCCGCGTTAGACTTCGAAAGATTGAATTAAGTGCACTCCAGAGTAAGAGGAGTTTGACTAGATTCAATAGTTCGTTAGATTCAGAATCAGATCGTTATTTCCTAGCATCCTGACAAAAGACGTTATTTCTTGTGTTTTGAAATTGGTGAAGCATGGACTCAAACTTAGAACTCTCCAGTCGTTTTCCATTAGTTGTTGTTTCTGTTTAAAGTGTTTTAATCAATCGTGTTTTAAGTGTGTACCTATTGTAATGATCTAAAATTGTAATTACCAATGATTTGAAAAGATTAAAACATACAACCCGCTGAGTTTCTTCCTGGTTCTTCTCTGTTGTGGTTTAACTCTTGCGAACCAGAGTAGTAATAAAAAAAGATCTTAATTTATGTTGTGTTTTCATTATGAGCCCATGCCTACACGCATAAGTGCGTAGATAGCTAAACCATCTCCCTATAGCTCGGCCGGACCTGATATAAAAAGGGCCTTACGCCGAAATATACATATATATATACAGATGACAGGATGGAATTACAACAATAGCATATCATGGGAGAGTCAGATAGTATTCCTTAAGATGCGCCTTGAAGGTGGCAAGAGATTGAGCTCGCCTTATGTCAACAGGCAGGGAATTCCAAAGTCTAATAGCCTGGAAAGTAAAAGAACTATTGTAAAATTTTGAAGAAGAAGATGGAACGTTAAGAAGATACTTTTGAGAAGCTCTAGCAGATTTTAAAAAACTGAAACGATCTTTGAGGTAGTGGGGAGTAGCAGGATTAAATAAAATGTTGTATAACAGAGATAAAACGTGAGCGTTACGACGAAGACGAATGGGAAGCCACTTGAGCTGAGAGCGAAACTCGGAAACATGAACATATTTGCGTAACCCAAATATGAATCGTATAGACATATTTTGAATACGCTCAAGTTTACTCAGCTGATCCTCTGTGAGGTCGAGGTAGGAAACATCAGCATAGTCCAAAATAGGATGCAGCAGGGTCTGAGCGAGCGCAATTATCTACCAATAACATCTAAAGCTCTTAAAGCTAATGGTTCCATCAGACCCTGAGGTATGTCTGTTACAAATACACGCCACAGTTGCACATAGGCACATCCTGTAGCCCCTCAGTCTAGCCACACCACGGCAACAATACATCCGCAGGGAATCGTGACTTATTTTGTGTATGAGCACTACTCCTTATCCGTGCATGAGTCACCCAGGCGCCGGCGCTTACCGCCCACGCGTCATAATAATAAATACATTAGTTTAAAGTTCTTATCGTGGGTTCCTGCTAGATATGGAGGTTTGAATTAATGCTTCAATATTTTTATTTCAATAGAGACCCGGGTAATGCTGGTAAATAATGACAATTCATCGGTATGAATGATGTTGATGATAGTACACCATCAGATATGTATGCAGCTACCAAATTCTATAACATGGACACCTCGCCTGCAACTTCAGAGGACATTTCCGACCCTTTAACGGCAAAAACACTCTTTTGATTTTAACATTTAACCAAATTCAAATTAGAATATTTGAAAGTGTTACGATGGTTAAAAAAAGAGAAATGTGTGACAGTGCAATTCTAAGGTATTCGTAAGGTCCAGATAATAAATTTGTGAACACCTGGCCACTCCATTACCCACAAAAGATTCAGTCCCTAAACACAAACTCGAGTCGATTCTAATTTAGCTTTATTGCATAATATCTGCGATGTTAATAATACATAACAATAGAATTATGTAATTGTAATTTCTTATTGACTATTAGTGCTAGGGGGGGTACCACGATCTACTAATCAATTAACGATTCAATTTAGGACCTAAAGTCGCGATGTGTCAGTTCCATAGAATAACTGTCAAAACTGACAAGCCGCACCTAAACTGAATAGCATTTAGCATAGAATGAGTATAGAATAGCAGATCATGGTAGCCCCTCAGGTCAGTCAAATAAAAACTTCGGATAGTCAGTTCACTTCATTGTGTTGCGATTTGAAGACATTACAAGCATGATTGTGCGGAAACATTTTTTCCTAACTAGTGCGCGAAAACGAACTTTGCGCACGCTTCGCGCGCGGAAATTTCTCTTTTTGACGCACTTGTTATGAAAAAAATCGTCCCTTACATGTGCAAAAACTTTTTTTTAACTCGGGTGATTGACGCCCTCGTTTCACTCGGGCTCCAACTTTCACCCTCGCCGAGAAAGAGTTTTCCCGCACTAGTCAGGAAATGTACTATTTTATAAGGCAGCCTGTTACTCTGCGTAACTTTTTTTTATGTATCTTGCTCGTACTGGCACATCGATGCGTGTGAGTTGCATAAAAAGAAACCAGACGCTAGGAATTTCTGCCATGAGCTCATGGTAAGGATACTGCCTGTAAAATTAACATTCCTCCTCGCGTGCAAACTTTGCTAAAGAATTTTCGAGAAGCTTAATTAATGGGAAAAGCGTGTCTTGCTAGAAACTCCGGTTTATCTATGGAAGTTGTGAAGTGAAATCTGATCTAAGCGCGGGAAAATATATAGTTTTCTTTCCCTTAATATTTTAATAAATAAAGTGAATGCAAAAGCCCTAATAGGATGCTCACGCATAGGATGTAGTGATTAATTCAAAACCATCAATTTTTTATAGAAGTATCCGAATTCGTGTTCCTGCCTCAATTAGCTTCAGTGCAACGGATAGCTATTAATTGCGTAAGAAATATCAAATCGAACATTCCCGTGAATATACAAAAGCAAAGGAATATATTATACTACACCTATGAAATTTCCATTGAAATTAATTATCATTGGATTAATATGTACAGTCGCCATCAGATATACCTATCGGCACTCCGATCTGATGCCAGGGAAAACACTAATATCTGACCACTCTGACTAGGTCTCTGTTGTTATGGCGTAGAGTTGAATACACTTTGATTACATTCGTATGGGGAATTGATGAAATGAAATCTTTATTACAAATGTAATCGACAATAGAAATATTATCTTTTGCAAATTAATTTAAACTATTAAGGAACCGAATTACTCACGCAATTAAAGTCGATGGTTGCTCGACATGTTTGGACCCATTAAGAGTGTCCGTATCCGGAGCGCCCTCGACCAAAGCCCGATGTGTACAGTGTACCGGTTCATTAATTGTAATATGTTTGTCTCACACTAGTTATAATTCAAATTAATGTAGGTATTAGAGTAAATTACAAATGCAAGGAAAATCGACAAGCATGGTACACGGACCTCGTAATACTGTAGTCTAAACAAAGGATTCTTTACAAAGATACATAACCATAAACATTTAAGTAAGAACTCACATGCATGCCACATGCATTACACGAGTCACCGCATGACGTGAAAAGATTAAAAAGTCCCATATATTAATTACGGGTTGTTTTTTAGGCGCTGTCGTGTATCTCACATAAAAATAATATCAGGGATTTCATTAGGCGTTAAGAAACATGGTCAAATAAAAAATAAAGATACAAACTAGAAGAGGACGCATCAAACACGCATAGAAAAGAGTTCCGTAGATATTGGTATAAATTTAGTGCGCACGCTCTATCTTGTTAATGCATGTTGATTGTATTTGTGTGGACATCTTTTTTACTGTACACTCAGTTTTGTAAATTTATAATTTACTGCTGTTGATGCCTCAAATAAATAAAATAAAATACGCGTACCTACAAACACATATTAGCTATATTTTAGTAAAGCTAGTGCGTATTTTGGGTTCAAATGACGAATAGGACGTATTTATATATGTGACGAAAAATAACTACGCAAAAATGAAATACACGGACGGGCAATAGGTTCGATAACTTTTACGGGACCATAAAAATGAAGGGATAGAGATTAAGTGGTTTTCTATTTGTTAATTAAAAAATAGTACAGTAATCGTTATGGCACTTATGGCCCTAACAATAAAGAATTATGTGACAGATATAATGACAGAGTTACTATAAAAGAAGGGTAGAGTAGAATGAAAACACATTTATATTAAGACTCTTGTTACATACAAGTGAATTGACCGGAATTTATGATGTACTCGTAGATGAACTCATTCAAAGCAACTGCTCTATTCTGGGTGTATTTATATAGAATTAAGGTGCTAATGCCATTGTAGATAGTTAGAAATTATTGACAACAAGGTAGGAAATTTCATAACATGGGTATATTATTATAATTTAAAGACAAGACAGCAGGGAAATAGCTTTTATAATAACGAAGTGGATAAACTATTCTTGGGTTTTAAAGAAAAAGTGGATACGCAGTAATAAATACCATAAATTAGGAGCATTAAATGCGCATAATGTTTATTAGGCGCATATAGTGCTCCTAATTTATGGAAGGTGTAATGAATATTTATTTATGGGATTAGAACCTCATAAATAACTGGTGAAGTGGATGTCTATAATGAAAATAGACTCCAACTCAGCTACAAATACTGGTGCAAATACAGATTTTAGCTAAACCCTCATCCGATTTAGATAGCGGAGGACACCCAAAAAGATTAAATTTACATAGATCGAAGCTGCATTCGCTCGTTGTAACAATTTTCGTCCCAGGAGCGAATCAATGATATTGGTCCATAAAACTAAGATTGTATTCCTATGCGAAGTAGCAGTGTTATTTTCTAGATGAACCAGTGAACTAACACATCAGCAGATATTGCATATTTTACAGCATTTTTGGTGCAGCGTTGTCGAAAATATTATTATGTCGATTTCCTTGACTTTACATACAATGTACGAATATTTGTTACATAAACACAAAGCTAAATCTACCTTTTGGCAGCATTGTACGTTCACTAATAAAACAAATGAGGCCGTACTTACTATTTCAGTCCGAGAGTGTAACAAACTCATCTAAATGCATAAAAATAGTTCCTTTTAATTAATTCTATTTCTTATGACACCATTCTATGGGCTAAGAACCACATTAATAGTTAACAATTCAAAACATTTGATGTTTACGATAACGCTGTTTAATATTCATTGGGAGATAATGAACTCACATTTTTATAAAATTAAGTAAACAAATATGGCTGTCGTTTATATACAATTGGATTGGATTTGAGGTTGAGTTTATTTGAAATGTTACTGAGAGACTGGGTAGGTAATCTATTTTACATAACAATGCCATTATTGGGATTTTCCTCCATTTGGGGATAGGGAAACAAACAATAGCGTTAATCTATTTAATATTTATGGACATCTGAAACTGAGAAAAAGTGAGATTGTCCGTGGTTTTGGTGGAAAACGGATTACTAAAAGGCCATTTAATAAGAATACGAGTATAATATCGTTGGACAAGATAAGCATATGCAGTAAAAACAGCTTTTTCTCTTCCCAATCTTCCCATACATGAATTTCTATTATTAATACAGTGGCCTGGACCTATTTTACATCAAATTTAAGTTTCTATAAAAATTGCTTTTATGTAGTTACATAGGTACAGTACGACAGGGAACACGGGCATACCTGCTATTAAGTCTGTCTTCTGCGATCCTCTACTGTGCGTGCAGGCCAAAAAGTAATATGATCTTTCGATTACATTCGTATGTGTAATTCGTAATCAAGATGCCAAAATTCACATACAAAAGTAATTAACAGTAGTAATCAGATCACTTTCTGTCTAGTTAACGTATAATAGTCGTACAATTGCAAAAATAAATATTGATAGAATCCGCTCATAAACATGTTACGGCGTTCATTATTACACAGAATTAGAGTGCACTGGGACATATTTTTGAACATTTTTGTGTAGGTACACCTTATTTTGTCTTTGACTGGTATGCTTCAAATATTCTCAAAGTATTGCTTGTCAGACGCATTTAGTATCGCGTTGCGCTCAATGCTGCGCACTGAATTATCATCAGTTATTTCAGTGCGGGGAAAAGGGTGAGTCATAGAGTTTCCTGACTATAATAAGATAACCTAGTAAAACTGCCTAAATTTCTCATCTTTTAACCACGATATCTTTCGTCAACTCCACAATTTATATTTTCCATATATCAAAACTAATGTGCTGTCGAGTCATTTTGTCATCGTATTATAACAATTAACAAACGATTTTTAAGAGTTATCCTTTTCCTAATACTGGTTATGTTTATCGTCTTGCATCGGTGTTTACGTTGATAGTAACAATAACAATCGGGGGTCAACACACTCTACACGTTTTGATAGAGCCGATGTGGTCCCGTCCCTCTCGTTATAGTTGTCATGCTGTGGTCATTGTGGCCAATTAATTCAGACCCACAGATCACTTGGGCAATGGAGCGATAATGGCACAATACACTTTAGTGTTGTTGCTCCCGTAATAATTGACGTACATTGGGGTCAGCGCTCAGCTCTAAAATAGGAATGTACAAAGATTTTTATTTGTGACTCGGACGTACGTTCCGCAAGCATATTATAGATGTATATATAGAGACCTATATATAGAGTGTAGCAAAAAGACTAGTGATTCGTTCAAGGGCCCATTTAGTATCGTATCTGCATAAGACAAAGCTTTTTTTTACATCATGTAGATTTGCACTCTGCAGGGACGTGCGCTTTGCTGGAGCGTACTTAGCAAACAACATTTAAATTTACTTGTTCCTTAACCTCCAACCCAGTATTACAGTTTCATATGGCCCTGAGAAAACGGGATTTAAAAAATAAGCACTGCAGCTATAGACACGGCTGTTTATGAAATTATTTTTATAGACAGCAGAGTCTACTGATTATGCACTTACTTTAAAGCTATAAGTTATAATTTACAACATACCAGATATAGGGAACATGAGTTGTGGACACGCTTCTAGATACGGGGTCCATTGGAGGCAGTCTGTGTTCGAACCATCAACGAATGTTCCTCGCAATCCACTACAAATTAAGGTCATCGCGTATGGTATTGCGTCAGTTGTGGCTGGCTACTATACAATTGGACTGGAATTCGATATTTTACAGATAGGTCAAATGTTTGTCTATATTTTGACACGCAATTATATCGAAACCGGTCAATTGCAAGCCGGATTCGCGCACGAAGAGTTCCGTATCATGATCAATTTATCATAAAAAAACACGTTGGTTGTAAGGGAGCGGGGGTTCCCTTTAAATGTTAATTTTATTCAAATTTTTAGTATTGTTGTTATTGCGGCAACAGAAATACTAGCATCTGTGATAATGTCAACTGTCTAAAGGTGCATTCAGACCAAACGAGCATTCGCTATTCTATCCCCCTACTCTACGAAATCAACGAATCAAGTTTTGTGTAACGAATGAATTCCGTTCGAATCTCGCTTCGAAGGTGCATTCAGACCAAGCGAGCTTTTGCTATTCTACCCCCCACTCTACGAAATTCATTCGTAACTATCGCGGTTCACGAGCTACAGCGCTACAGCCTGGTGACAGACGGACTGATAGACAGATAGGCAGCGGAGCCTTAGTAATAGGGTTTTACCCTTTGGGTACTACGGAACCCAAAAAAGGTTTTTTTTAACGAACCGGCCAACGCTCTGCAAAAGATTTGTTTCCGTCCTGTAACGTCTTGTAAATAAAGCGATTTATTTATAGGTACACTATCTATAGGTACCTATAAATAACCTACCACATACCCAGTCATCATCTAAATTGAAATATTTATTGTTTATTATTAGGTATCTAACTATAAAAAATATCGAACGCTGCGTAGTGCACTGAATGTGGGGTGTGAACTTTGGAACTTGTGTACACTACAAAGACTAGGCATATCTAGGTGACCATAGGTGCTGTATTACAGTTTCTCTACCAAAAGAGACATGACTCATATTATAATAACATGTAATCCCTTTGATCTTCATAATCAATTATAAATATTATTTTCTTATAAGTCTTACTGTATTACTGTACAGTCATTCAATTGAACAGACACTTTTTGTAAGCTACGTTAAAATTAACCAATTGTTAGGTATGGCAGTTCAATGACCTCAAAGCAGCTGAGCTCACAGCTCGCGATGATCTGTCATGACTAAAAGTAGTTAACTGAATTGGATCCACACTGCGAGGCAACGAGTATCAATTAGAGGTTCAGACACTGAACTAAAGGGTAAGTACCTATTCAATTTAATGAAATGATTTGTTGCTGAGTATCGTCACATAGTGTTGAATATCGCTTGCGTAAAAAATAGTGACATTTTTTTTATTTAAATATCGATTCGTGTTGTTTGCTGCCTAAAACTTCGTTCGGGTATGGTTTTACCCCTTGTTCCCCGTCCATTACCAAGTTACATAACCAGCACTGGGAGAGGACAAATTATTCCTACTACAAAACCGGGTAATGTAGTAGGAATTTTGTTTCCTTGAACAAAACCAACGCCATGTGCCGGTAATGTAATAGGAAAGAAAATTCCTAATACAGTACCCGGTCGGTATTGGAGTAGGAATATGAGTGCCTCGCACATAACCATCATCAAAATTATGAACAAGCAGGTTTTCTAGCAGAACCGTAGCAGTCTCTTTACAAAACCAACTTTTAAGCCAACTGTTAGGGCGGAAATATGAAGATTTAGTTTAGTCCTTTAGATTTCTGTATAAATTTTATACTTGAACAAAGACTTACAATCAGTTTCTTCAATCTACATTAATTTCATTATATACTATTTGATAACTTGATATATTAATACTTTTTTATTAATCCTCAACTTAACTTAAATATGGTTTTGTTCGTCCCTTTCACTCTTATAAACATATTAATAAGACCGAAAGGGGCAATCAATACTAAGCGGTTTGCTAAGTTAAGAGATATTTGATGAGTAAGGCGATTAGAATACAGTGTGGTGAGAGGAGGCAAATTCCAACTACCTAGCAAAGTTTAATCTACCTAAAATATTATGTTGCACTGGCTTTTTTTTAATTCTACGAACCATTTAAGTTAAGGATTAATGAAAAAGTATTACTATATCAAATAGTATACAATGTAATTAATGTAGATTGAAGAAACTGATTATAAGTCTTTGTTCGTGTATAAAATTTATACAGAAATCTAAAGGACTAAACTAAATCTTCATAATATATTTCCTCCCTAAAAGTTGGTTTTGTAACGAGATTGCTAAGGTTCTGCTAGAAAACCTGCTTGTTCATCATTTTGATAATGGTTATGTGCGAGGCAATCATATTCCGACTCCAATACCGACCGGGTACTGTAATAGGAATTTTATTTCCTATTACATTACCGGCACATGGCGTTGGTTTTGTTCAAGGAAACAAAATTCCTACTACATTACCCGGTTTTGTAGTAGGAATAATTTGTCCTCTACCAGTGCTGGTTATGTAACGTGGTAATGGACGGGGAACAAGGGGGTTTTACATTTCAATAATTTTACTCTACAAGTCTACATATTGTCCCAATGTGGGCCAATCTAAGGGACACAACTATGCAATGGAGCGAGATCGCGAGACTGCTTTCCTCCTCTCACGTATAACGGCATCCCTTAGATTGGCCTACATTGGCCCAATGTGTACAGCGGCCATCAAATTTTTTTTTTGCTCCTTTCTGCCAAACTAATCATATATTGATTTAAACTTTCACGATTATCACGTAGTCGCAGGCAGACCATTTGCCTGCGACCACGGGTGTAACGTCATGCCCGAAACGTCAGGATATAATTAAACGTAAGTTTACGCGATTAGGAGACGTTTGTCTTTAAATTATGACAAACTAATCATGCCATGACGAATACAGATGTAGACGATGTCGTGGGAACCAGAAAACTAGCACCTACGTTTCTGAACGACAGCAAGTACAATTGCACGTCTATAATTATGCGACGTAACATTAATATCTTGAATTTCGGCAATCCGTCTCTGTCACACCGGTAATGCCTTCGTTGGAGTAACAGAGACCAGAGACAACCGAAATTCACAACGAAGTTCGCAGTAGGCTACTAGACAGCGGCAGCACGTGTATGATAGAATTTGAGCGTATATGACACAATCCGTAATACTGTGACACAAAGAATGACACCGTATCAGGTTCGGGATCGGGAGTGCATTTCATTTATACATGATAAAAATAGCTCTCCTCGCGTAGCGTAATACAGAATATACGTAAATAGTCCAATTACGGTAATTAATATCGAAAACATAAAAGATTTTACAAAATTTGTATTTAACTACCGACATAATGCATTACCGGTAGGGTATAAACATTTTGTACGAAGGAAAAAGTCTAACCCGTTTGTTCATAAACCTCTCTTGGATTAGGAGGTAATGCCCATATAATCGCCACGCTGGACAAGCGGGTTGGCGATCGCTCCATTAGATCTAATAGAGAGTATGTATATGTAATGTACGAGTAATAAGCATTTAGACCGTACCACTATAATGATCATTTAAAACATGTCCCCTCAAAATCCCTTGACCGCTGCCCACTGTCGCCCACGCATACAGGTTATACACGGTGCAGTCGACAGAAAGAGATGTTTCCACTTTTTCACCGTGTTACAATGCAGTAAGGCTAAAATGTGGATACATCCTTTTGACTCCGACTGTACAACCGTCTAATATATGTAGGAAGCGGTACTTGATTCTACTTTTAACTTTTAAGAAAGATGGTCGGCCTTTTAAGTGAAAAGTTAAATGACGAAAAAATATTGAGATTTTTAAGATAATCTGGGATTACCGAAAGTAGACGAAACTACTAGGCCCTATAAGAATAAATTACAGTGCTTAAAGTAAACAAACATTTTTAGGATTAAATGAACCACTGCTTCTTCCATTTTACTTAAAAGATAACCGAAAGAGTTTCAAACTTGGCGAATACTTTAATTAAACTTTCATTAGGATCTTCGTTAGCAATTCGCATGATGCCTGAAATATATCTTAGCATCTTTTTTTGCTTCTTACGACCTCAACTATGTTAAAAGTTATTCGGTTTTCTCGAGTTGCACCGAGTATACTATCCAAGAAATACAGGGTGAAATTTAAATCTTGAATCGTAATATGTTTTGCTAGCTCTATAAATAACAAACAATTAAATGCCCCACAAGTTGCTTAAAAATGGACATGTTTTTTTTTTGTATTTGTTGGGGCTTGTGTTTTTGTATTTTTTTGCTTTAGAATATCAAAACGGATTATTCAGACAAATTAATTGACTACTTTAAATTACCTCTTCAGATTGAAGTAATTAGTAACGCCAATTATGTCATTTCGTTAAAAAAATAAATCATATTCATTGCCTTTTGACGTTTTAAATAGATTAAATAATCGTTATAATTTCTTAGAATCACCTTAAATTTTTTTTAAAAGTCACCAAAAATTAAAAAAAACACGACTATTTCTAAGTAACTTGTGGGCCATCCAATTGTTAGTTATTCATAGAGTTAGAAAAACATATAACGATCCACGATTTAAATTTCACCCTGTATAGTACGCAAAAATGACTAATATTTTGAGAGTTCTTACAAAATTAAAATAAGGAGGTACTCGAATTACTTAAACTTATTATAATTATAATTTAACAGTGTGATTGCAGTGAACTGTATTTTCCACATTTTTTTCTGGAAAATAATTTTATCTCCGCCATAGAAATTTGGTAGTGGTAGTAGCTTGAATCTAAATTATAATCAAAGACACGAGTACATAGGTACCTAATCGCTATTTCGAAGGCATACAAAAACCGTACCGTTAGCTAATACTGGGACAAAAAAATGTATCAATGACCTCATATTGAGAGTGAATCTTTTATCAACCTTTGCATTTAGTATATAGATATGAAGATTACGAGTCCGGCATGCAGTAAAAAAAATAAAAGAATAATAATTACCCTACAGTTTTGAAAGATATATAAAGTAACGTGGAATCTAAAGTATTTAATTGACAAATTGCGTAATCGATTTTCTTCATGTAGTTTGTAGGTACAATTTTTGATTATTATTTTATAAGGATATCATATGAAATAAAACGATATGTATAGCATTAAAAATAAATGTATATAGTAAATTCAATTCCCTTTTCATAAGGAAAAAAAATCCTGAAAAGTATAGCATTAAAAATAAATGTATATAGTAAATTCAATTCCCTTTTCATAAGGAAAAAAATCCTGAAACTTTTTGTACTTGACCCAAAAGCCTACACCACACTAACTTGCTTTTTGCCCAATGATGGCTCAGTAGAGAATGCCTTAAGGCATTGAGTTCACCAATTATACACATTTTCTTTTAGTGCAATAAAGATTTAGTAAGTAAATAAAAAAAATATAAGGTAAGTACTCTAACAATTTTTAGTAATAGCAAATGCTATGGAAATGAATAATATGTAAACTCCATAGAATCGATGTGCTTATATGAGGATATACTAAGATTTTACATACCTATTATACATATATGAAAATATAGAAATAAAACTATGAAAACGGATAAACTCGCGTATATTAACTAATTTTTTAGACCACGAACCCTGTAAAGTGTTCGAAACGTCGGAATGAAGTTAAAATTAGTTAATATACGCGAGTTTATCCGTTTTCATAGTTTTATTTCATGAGTAATCCTCGCGGTAACCGAAGAAAATATTAAAATATAGAAAGATAAATAAAATTAAAACAAGTTAGCACAATAAAATTAAAACTTAAGCTTGGTGAAGAATGGAGATACTGGTAATCGTAAGTAGGTAAAAATCGTAATGGAATACATATGTCTTCCATTTTTAGCATGAAATGAATGAAAATTTTATATACTTAGTTCTGCCATGTCTGTCTGTCCGACTAAAAGCGAAGGTAAAAATTAGACCCACACAATGAAGCCAATAAATTCATAAACAGTGCATATGAGTAGTTGATAGTAGCTACTTAACTACTTATAGCAAACAGGTACATACAATTTAGTAACTTCATAATTTTTACTCATTTTGTTAATAATAACAATATAATGTATTTTGTGCCCGTGAATGGGTTGCAGCAGGTGTACAACACAGCAAATTTCTCCAAAGGTCCTCTACGTGTTGGATCTATATCCCCGCGCAAGCCTATAAAAAATCCGGGATTTGTAAGCCCGTGATCCTCAAGGAGATACAAACAATATAATAAACGCCTTTTTCCTCAAAATGTAATAAATCAAGGATAGAATAACTCCTTATCAAAAATGATATTACAATTATTTAACTACAACATTTTTCCTTATTTCTAAACAAATTAAATAAATAACATAATAAATTACCTTTTTCCTCAAATGTAATAAATTTGAGCAATTATAGACTAACTGCTAATCACTATTTGATTAAAATTGTTCTGTTATTTTTTTTAACTTTTGTGTTTTTTTATTTAATATACCTTATTTATACTACATTAAA
>JALPQI010028115.1:0-10286 GCA_025490895.1 Thaumatotibia leucotreta | reverse complement strand
CAAAAATTCATAACTCGAAAACTACAAAAAATCGGCTAACATACATGGGGTATATTCTGATAGCTCATGACGCGAGGAATCTAAAAAAAATTTTTTGACGTCAAGGTTTGGACCACCCCGTATATGTAGTTCTACATAACGTGGAAGTTTAGAAATGCTAGATAAATAAAACTACAAGACGTATTAGGCTTTCTAAAGGTGGGTTTACACCAAACGAGCGAATACTCCTTCTATCCCACTCTACGAAATTCGTTCGTTACACAAAATGTAATTCGGCGAAATTCGTTAAATTCGTAGAGTAGGGATAGAATGAGCATTCGCTCGTTTGGTATATAGCCATTATGTACCAATGATCTCTAAGACGACAACGTTATTGAATTCTGAGTTTTCTGAGGCACTGGTCTCACCGCGAGCTACAGAACTATGAACTATCGGCTATAAACACCAAACAGCTATCAGCTATCACCGCTGGGCGAGTATCGCCGTGTCTCTTTTTTTTACACGGGAGTTCATATAGTACACCAAACGAAGGAATCTCAGAGGAAAAAACTCGTGTATAAGCGAATTTTGGCATAGTTGTAGGGAATAGTGTTTTAAACCACATACTAAAAGTACTGGTGGTTGGGGGTGGAGCTAAGGGGGGGAGGGGGTTGTAAAGGTCCTTATTTTTAATATTTAGTAAATAACTCGTAAACCGTGGCTTATAGCAGAAAATGTTCTAGTACAGAAGTAATCTACATAAAATTCTCTACAAAAAAGATATACGCATGTTTCCTCTGGGATCACTGTGTCATCATGAGATAAGAAAGCAAGAAGATGGACAATAAAGAAATAAACACTTTTGTTTAAGTAGGTATAGCACATACAGAATGCTCGCGAGCATTATAAAAAGATTTTAATGTTCAATTCCTGACCATATTTAGAGTCTTTAATGTTATGTAAAATTTCCTGGATTCGGCTTGGTTTCAGAGATAATCAACCTTTTTTTCGAAATAAGTTTTTCGACGTAACTCGTCATACAACTTCTTTTTGATTGCAATGCTACCACAATGTGTTTTAATAATACCACACCTTTTGCCTGACAATCAAAAAATGGGAATAGACTAGACGAAATAACCTGTCCCAAAAAAAATATTCAAATAAATCATTTTAACAGATTGTTGTTATGATAAAAAGTACTGGAAATGTTAAAAAGTATTCAAAAAGTGTAAAAAAAAAAGAAAAAAAAAATTTTCTTTTGGTGGTATTTGACATTAGGTGTCATAATCATTTTTGTTTATTTTGATATCTAGAATGCATACTTAAAATCTTTTGGAATGCTCGCGCCCGGGCGCGCCCTGTATACTTATTTGTAAAAATAAAATTCCTAATTATCTTCTAAATCTAAAATATTCTTATAATCATCGTCAAAAGATTTTAACTATGCATTCTAGACATCAAAACAAACAAAAAATATTATGAGACCTAATGTGAAATACCACCAAAAAAAAATTTTTGTTTCTCTTTTTTTTTACACTTTTTGAATACTTTTTTACATTTCCAGTACTTTTTATCATAACAACAATCTGTTAAAATTATTTATTGAAAAATTTTTTTTGGGACATGTTATTTCGTCTAGTCTATTCCCATTTTTTGATTGCCAGGCAAAAGGTGTGGTATTATTAAAACACATTGTGGTAGCATTGCAATCAAAAAGAAGTTGTATGACGAGTTACGTCGAAAAACTTATTTCGAAAAAAGGTTGATTATCTCTGAAACCAAGCCAAATCCAGGAAATTTTACATAACATTAAAGACTCTAAATATGGTCAGGAATTGAACATTAAAATCTTTTGGAATGCTCGCGAGCATCCTGTATGTGCTATACCTACTTAAACAAACGTGTTTATTTCTTTATTGTCCATCTTCTTGCTTTCTTATCTCATGACACAGTGATCCCAGAGGAAACATGCGTATATCTTTTTTGTAGAGAATTTTATGTAGATTACTTCTGTACTAGAATATTTTTTGCTATAAGCCACGGTTTACGAGTTATTTACGAAAAATTAAAAATAAGGACCTTTACACCCCCCTCCCCCCCTTAGCTCCATCCCTAACCACCAGTACTTTTAGTATGTGGTTTAAAACACCATTTTCTACAACTATGCCAAAATTCGCTTATACACGAGTTATTTCCCCCGAGAGGCAGCTTTTGGTCTTCTTTAGGTGGGCTAATAGCTTTGTAGCTCGCGGTGAGACGTGAGACCAGTGCCTGAAGCTGGTTATTCCTCAATTAACCTCCTAAAGCCCAGCTATCTATAGGAAGAAATATATTTGAAAATTATTTACAAATTCGTACCTACTACACCCACAGAAAATAAAGGCAGAATTTTATTTGTCTGAAAATTTTACGCGGTAAAACGATATACATAATCTACCGTATTCTAGTTGAATAAAATGTTAATTTGATCGAAATTCGGCATTTCTCCGAGCATTTTAACCGCCGTGACTTCGGTGCCTGCATTATTACCCGATTTCCGCAAGTATCTCATACATTTTTTGGTTAAATTGGTAGTTGTCAACTACCTACGTCTACCAATAAATCCAAAAGTCCTTGCATCTCTCATAGGATTCGTGAGATAAGGCTGCCACCGAAGTCACGGCGGTTGAAATGCTCGGAGAAATGCCCAATTTAATGATCGTAGATCGGACACTCGGACTTATTATTAAGTACAAATCGAAGGCATATTTAGATTAAGAAAAGTCTATTTCAATATAATACTGCGACCATATACACGATGATTCTTAATCCGTGATCGTGGATTACGTTAAAGTACTAATTACGTGAAAACAAATTTATTAATTTTTTAATCGTGTTTTAATTTTGAATTAAATTTTATCCTAAAATCCTTGTCACTCTACTACTACCATATCGGTTTTAATGAGGTTGCATTGTAACCTCTTTACAAAGTTATTAGCAAATGTCAATTTATGAGTAAACACGATGATTCTTAATCCGTGATCAGGAATCATTTTTTCTAACTCAGTAATTGATGGGGATTACGTTAAAGTACTAATTACGTGAAAACAAATTTATTAATTTTTTAATCATGTTTTAATTTTGAATTAAATTTTATCCTAAAATCCTTGTCACTCTACTACTACCATATCGGTTTTAATGAGGTTGCATTGTAACCTCTTTACAAAGTTATTAGCAAATGTCAATTTATGAGTAAACCTTGCCCATGACATTGTCAATCACTTTTGTCATACGCATAATAAACAAAGTCATAGTCACGGATATTGAATGAGAAAATAATAATTATTGATCAAAAATCATGCCTCCACCACATCTGTACTCAAACACAGAGCGTTACGATACTGTACGTTTGTCAATACAAACGAATAGCACAAGGCGAACCCATCAGTTATTTCACGAACTTAATCCAAACATTCCGATCCCCGGTCACAATTTAATAAATCGCATGCACCAAAAATCTTCGCGACTTCGGACAGTTTACAGTGAAACAACATGCTCGAGCACCCGGACGACCTTGTCATCATCCTGACGATCTGGATCAACAAATGTTAAGATTCTTTGAGAATTCTGAAGAAGATTTCGAGTGAATCAATCCAATCACGCGGAACAATAAAGCGGATCTGTGTCAAGAACAACACGGTGGACATTTTGAACACTTGTTAAATTATGTTTAAAATAATGTTTTTTGTTTTAGTTGGTCAGGTACGCAGTTTTATTGTTTTTATTTAATTATTAAATTGTACTGTATGAAAACAAATTGCTTTCCTTGCTCAAAATTTTGCCAAGTTTAGGTAATGCACGTTAACATAATCTCCTATCAATTATGTTCGTCGTTATCAGTATTGCACTGATAAGTTAGAAGTCTTTATTGACATAAGATCCGTCAAATTAACGTTTCCCGCCATACTGATGGCACTTGACGTATCGTAGTTAAACTTTATACTGTAGGATGACCATGTATTAAGTGGTAATTTGTTTTAATTAGGTTTTCACTTTTAATTAATTAAACTAGTTTTTTGCTCTGTGCGCGAGGCCCAAGGGCCTCGCGGGCCTCTCTTTTTGTCGACTGGAGGAGTGGGGTATTGGAGATATTTTTTTTATTTTCTTTAATTTTTTTATTATTGTTTTTGTATTAATTTTTACTTTTGTCGCAGTAATAGGGCTTGTGAGCTGGACTCCTGCAGCTCGGCCTTCGGCCTCGCGAGCTGGCGCGCCTGTGTTGGACGCTTCGGGCCTTCGGCCCTACGCGGAACTCGGCCTCCGGCCTTGGCAGATTGTCGAAACGAATCGTCGGGCCTGCGGCCCTCCGATTCGTTTTCGTGTTACACTTTTTCATTGAGTAGCATGGATGCGTTGGACTCCTGCAGCTCGGCCTTCGGCCTCGCGAGCTGGCGAGCCTGTGTTGGACGCTTCGGGCCTTCGGCCCTACGCGGAGCTCGGCCTTCGGCCTTCGCAGGTTATCGAATCGAATCGTCGGGCCTACGGCCCTCCGATTCGTTTACATGTTACAATTTTTCATTGAGTAGCATGGATGCGTTGGACTCCTGCAGCTCGGCCTTCGGCCTCGCGAGCTGGCGCGCCTGTGTTGGACGCTACGGGCCTTCGGCCCTACGCGGAGCTCGGCCTTCGGCCTTCGCGGCTACGAAGCTTCGCCTTCGGGCCTTCGGCCCTCCGGCTCAGCTTATATAGTTACACAAATTTTATTATACGTAGAAAAGCTTTGTTTTCTCGCAGCTCGGCCTCCGGCCTCGCAGGCTATCACGCCTCTATGGGACGCTCCGGGCCTTCGGCCCTACGCGGAGCTCGGCCTGCGGCCATCGCAGGGGTTCGAAGCGAACCGTCGGGCCTGCGGCCCTTCGGTTCGCTTATTAAGACAGTTAGGAAGGGCAGTTTCACCGCGTGGGCTCGCCCGTCGGGCCTTCGGCCCTCGGGCTCGCGCGGAGAGCACCTCGATCGTGACGCTCCGGGCCTTCGGCCCTACGCGGAGCTCGGCCTTCGGCCTTCGCGGGCTTGACGCCTCGCCATCGGGCCTTCGGCCCTCAGGCTCGGCTTATTAAGATACTGGGGTTGTTGAACGCTTGGTAGCTCGATTTGCTCGGAGCTCGGCCTTCGGCCTCGCTTTAAATTACTTGGAGATGTCGCGCTTGGGCCCTCGGGGTGAAGCTCCGGGCCTTCGGCCCTCCGCGAGGTCGGCCTTCGGCCTCCCACCCTGAAGCTCGCCCTTCGGGCTCGCTTAACTTAGATTTATATTGGTTCTGGTAATGTTCCGGCCCTCCTGCAGCGAGGCCTTCGGCCTCGCCCAAAATTACTGGGGTTCGGGACCCCCATGGGCCCCGGGAGTGAAGCTCCGGGCCTTCGGCCCTCCGCGGGGTCGGCCTTCGGCCTCCCGGCCTGAAGCTCGCCCTTCGGGCTCGCTTAACTTACTTGGGATTTTGACTTTTTGTTCGGGGTCGCCGCCATCTTGGATATTTTTTCAAAATTTTTTTTCAGATTATTATTCCTGGGCCCAAATAATGCCCGCGATCGGACCATTATTTCGAAAAATTCATACAAAATTTTTTTTGTGCAAAAAATCTGAAAAAATTTTTTTCGGAATCTGGAGAGCCCAAAAGTCACGCACAGCGATTTCCAGCTCGATCGGATAAAAAAAAATTTTTCGAAAAAAAAAAAAAATTTTTTTTGCAAAAATTTTTTGCCCGCCTGACAGCTCTCGGGGTTCTCTATGACATTTGGTCGAGCACCCCCCACCTATCTCCCCCCGTTTAAGAGTTCCCATACAAACTTTGACGGGCCCTACGGCGGCCATCTTGGATCCGAGAATCACAAAAACACTTTTCCTTTAATCGAGGACCCCCAGTGGTCCTCCCACCAAAAAATCAGGCTCGAAGGACCATTTTGAAAATTTGGTGCAAATTTTTTTTTTTTTTTCGCAAAAATTTTTGCGGCTCTAAAAACTGTCAGCAGTTCCCTATGACATTTGGTCAAGCACCCCCCACCTAGGTCTCACCGCTTAGCCAGGCCGTCGATCAAAAAAGTGGTCTTTTCCAGTAGACCAATCTCCATATTTTTCCGGATCTACGTTTTTGCTCCTCTATACAAATAATTAACTTGTTCTTAGCCAGTACTTACCGTTGCGAAATAAAGTGTATCGTTTAGAAATCAGTCGGGATGCAGCTATATATAATATTAACTAGTTTTTTGCTCTGTGCGCGAGGCCCAAGGGCCTCGCGGGCCTCTCTTTTTGTCGACTGAGGTCGGAGGATGGTTTGGAGATGTGTTTTTTATTTTCTTTTATTTTTTTATTATAGTTTTTGTATTATTTTTTACTGTTATCGCAGTTTTTGGGCTTTTGAGCTGGACTCCTGCAGCTCGGCCTTCGGCCTCGCGAGCTGTCAGGCCTCTGAGGGACGCTTCGGGCCTTCGGCCCTACGCGGAGCTCGGCCTTCGGCCTTCGCAGATTGTCGAAACGAATCGTCGGGCCTGCGGCCCTCCGATTCGTTTTCATGTTACACTTTTTCATTGAGTAGCATGGGGGTTCTGGACTCAAGCAGCTCGGCCTTCGGCGTCGCGAGCTGGCGCGCCTGTGTTGGACGCTTCGGGCCTTCGGCCCTACGCGGAGCTCGGCCTTCGGCCTTCGCAGGTTGTCGAAACGAATCGTCGGGCCTGCGGCCCTCCGATTCGTTTTCAAGTTACACTTTTTCATTGAGTAGCATAGGAGTTCTGGACTCAAGCAGCTCGGCCTTCGGCCTCGCCAGCTAGCTCGCCTGTGTTGGACGCTTCGGGCCTTCGGCCCTACGCGGAGCTCGGCCTTCGGCCTTCGCGGGTACGAAGCTTCGCCTTCGGGCCTTCGGCCCTCAGGCTCAGCTTAAATAGTTACACAGGTTTTATTATAAGTATTAAAGCTTTGTTTTCTCGCAGCTCGGCCTCCGGCCTCGCAGGCTACCGCGCCTCTATGGGACGCTCCGGGCCTTCGGCCCTACGCGGAGCTCGGCCTGCGGCCTTCGCTGGGGTTCGAAGCGAACCGTCGGGCCTGCGGCCCTCCGGTTCGCTTATTAAGACAGTTAGGAAGGGCAGTTTCACCGCGTGGGCTCGCCCGTCGGGCCTTCGGCCCTCGGGCTCGCGCGGAGAGCACCTCGATCGTGACGCTCCGGGCCTTCGGCCCTACGCGGAGCTCGGCCTTCGGCCTTCGCGGGCTTGACGCCTCGCCATCGGGCCTTCGGCCCTCAGGCTCGGCTTATTAAGATACTGGGGTTGTTGAACGCTTGGTAACTCGATTTGCTCGGAGCTCGGCCTTCGGCCTCGCTTTAAATTACTTGGAGGTGACGCGCTTGGGCCCTCGGGGTGAAGCTCCGGGCCTTCGGCCCTCCGCGAGGTCGGCCTTCGGCCTCCCACCCTGAAGCTCGCCCTTCGGGCTCGCTTAAAATAGATTTATATTGGTTCTGGTAATGTTCCGGCCCTCCTGCAGCGAGGCCTTCGGCCTCGCCCAAAATTACTGGGGTTCGGGACCCCCTTGGGCCCCGGGAGTGAAGCTCCGGGCCTTCGGCCCTCCGCGGGGTCGGCCTTCGGCCTCCCGGCCTGAAGCTCGCCCTTCGGGCTCGCTTAACTTACTTGGGATTTTGACTTTTTGTTGGGGGTCGCCGCCATCTTGGATTTTTTTCCAAATTTTTTTTCAGATTATTACTCCTGGGCCCAAATAATGCCCGCATGCCAAATTTCAGCGCGATCGGACCATTATTTCGAAAAATCCATACAAAATTTTTTTTGTGCAAAAAATCTGAAAAAATTTTTTTCGGAATCTGGAGAGCCCAAAAGTCACGCACAGCGATTTCCAGCTCGATCGGATGAAAAAAAATTTTTCGAAAAAAAAAAAAAATTTTTTTTGCAAAAATTTTTTGCCCATCTGACAGCTCTCGGGGTCCTCTATGACATTTGGTCGAGCACCCCCCACCTATCTCCCCCCGTTTAAGAGTTCCCATACAAACTTTGACGGGCCCTACGGCGGCCATCTTGGATCCGAGAATCACAAAAACACTTTTTCTTTAATCGAGGACCATCAGAGATTCTCCCACAAAAAAATCCGGCTCGAAGGACCATTTTGAAATTTGAGTGCAAAATTTTTTTTTTTTTTTTGGAAAAATTTTTGCGGCTTTAAAAACTGTCAGCAGTTCCCTATGACATTTGGTCGAGCACCCCCCACCTAGGTCTCACCGTTTGGCCAGGCCGTCGAACATTTTTCGACCAGGGAGCAAATCCTGAAATGTCAGATTTTTCCCTAGGTTACAAGAGCGCCCTCTATGCAACCGTATATAACACTAACCCCCACCAATACTCCTCCTGGGAGAACAATCATGTCATTCAGAAATGAGTGGTAATGCAGCTATATATATTATTAACTAGTTTTTTGCTCTGTGCGCGAGGCCCAAGGGCCTCGCGGGCCTCTCTTTTTGACGACTGGAGGAGTGGGGTATTGGAGATATTTTTTTTATCTTCTTTAATTTTTTTTGTATTGTTTTTGTATTATTTTTTACTGTTATCGCAGTTGTTGGGCTTTTGAGCTGGACTCCTGCAGCTCGGCCTTCGGCCTCGCGAGCTGTCACGCCTCTGAGGGACGCTTCGGGCCTTCGGCCCTACGCGGAGCTCGGCCTTCGGCCTTCGCGGATTGTCGAAACGAATCGTCGGGCCTGCGGCCCTCCGATTCGTTTTCATGTTACACTTTTTCATTGAGTAGCATGGATGCGTTGGACTCCTGCAGCTCGGCCTTCGGCCTCGCGAGCTGGCGCGCCTGTGTTGGACGCTTCGGGCCTTCAGCCCTACGCGGAGCTCGGCCTTCGGCCTTCGCAGATTGTCGAAACGAATCGTCGGGCCTGCGGCCCTCCGATTCGTTTTCATGTTACACTTTTTCATTGCGTAGCATGGGAGCACTGGACTCTGGCAGCTCGGCCTTCGGCCTCGCGAGCTGGCACGCCTGTGTTGGACGCTTCGGGCCTTCGGCCCTACGCGGAGCTCGGCCTTCGGCCTTCGCAGATTGTCGAAACGAATCGTCGGGCCTGCGGCCCTCCGATTCGTTTTCATGTTACACTTTTTCATTGAGTAGCATGGATGCTTTGGACTCCTGCAGCTCGGCCTTCGGCCTCGCGAGCTGTCACGCCTCTGAGGGACGCTTCGGGCCTTCGGCCCTACGCGGAGCTCGGCCTTCGGCCTTCGCTGCTACGAAGCCTCGCCTTCGGGCCTTCGGCCCTCAGGCTCAGCTTACATAGTTACTCAGATTTTTTTACACGTAGAAAAGCTTTGTTTTCTCGCAGCTCGGCCCTCCGGCCTCGCAGGCTACCGCGCCTCTATGGGGACGCTCCGGGCCTTCGGCCCTACGCGGAGCTCGGCCTGCGGCCTTCGCTGGGGTTCGAAGCGAACCGTCGGGCCTGCGGCCCTCCGGTTCGCTTATTAAGGCAGTTGAGGAAGGGCAGTTTCACCGCGTGGGCTCGCCCGTCGGGCCCTTCGGCCCTCGGGCTCGCGCGGAGAGCACCTCGATCGTGACGCTCCGAGCCTTCGGCCCTACGCGGAGCTCGGCCTTCGGCCTTCGCGGGGCTTGACGCCTCGCCATCGGGCCTTCGGCCCTCAGGCTCGGCTTATTAAGGACACTGGGGTTTTTGAACGCTTGGTAGCTCGATTTGCTCGGAGCTCGGCCTTCGGCCTCGCTTTAAATTACTTGGAGGTGACGCGCTTGGGCCCTCGGGGTGAAGCTCCGGGGCCTTCGGCCCTCCGCGAGGTCGGCCTTCGGCCTCCCACCCTGAAGCTCGCCCTTCGGGCTCGCTTAACATAGATTTATATTGGTTCTGGTAATGTTCCGGCCCTCCTGCAGCGAGGCCTTCGGCCTCGCCCAAAATTACTGGGGTTCGGGACCCCCATGGGCCCCGGGAGTGAAGCTCCGGGCCTTCGGCCCTCCGCGGGGTCGGCCTTCGGCCTCCCGGCCTGAAGCTCGCCCTTCGGGCTCGCTTAACTTACTCGGGATTTTGACTTTTTGTTCGGGGGTTGCCGCCATCTTGAATTTTTTTCCAAATTTTTTTTTCAGATTATCACTCTTGGCCCCAAATGATGCCCGCATGCCAAATTTCAGCGCGATCGGACCATTATTTCGAAAAATCCATACAAAATTTTTATTGTGCAAAAAATCTGAAAAAATTTTTTTCGGGAATCAGGACAGCCCAAAAGTCACGGTTAAGCGATTTCCAGCTCGATCGGATGAAAAAAAATTTTTCGAAAAATAAAAAAAA
>JALPQI010028113.1:0-11350 GCA_025490895.1 Thaumatotibia leucotreta | reverse complement strand
AGATCGATGTGACCTTGCTTGTGAATAAAACCTTAACTGCCACATTAGGTTACTTTTCATGAGTATACTGTAGTATTTTTAGGGTTCCGTAGCCGAAATGGCAAAATCGGTACCCTTATAGATGCACCATGTCCGTCTGTCCGTCTGTCCGCAGCTACGAACAAATAAAACATGGAAGCCGCACGCCATATTAAATTGCCTTTCAAAACCGATCCTGAATTTTAGTTGACAAGTGTCACCCCCTCTTCAATACATCACGAACTTGAGTGTGAATATCAACCTATAAAAACTTAGACCGCCATTTAAAAATAGTTGTGATTGGTCCATCAAAGTTTTGATCGGCTATATTCTATAAATAGTACGGTCAAATCGTACATAATTTTACCCTAAACTCGCAAATTAAGTAGTATCGCTGCATTTTTGGTATGTTGTTTAGACACCATAGGACAGTACAAAACCATATTTTGCAAGCAAAAAAAAGTTGTGCTAGCTGGGTAGTACGTGAAAAACTGCGAAATTTACGGCCATTTTTTAATTTCTGATTTTTATTTAATAAAACTTACGTTTTTTGATATCATATGTTATCAAACGTTTAAAGACTAATAAATTCCCAACAAGTTGAGCTAACATGCATTATTGTAGGTATTATAGTTTCAGAGATTCGAGACTTTAAAAAGTACCCCTTTTTGTAAACTAGATAAAATTTTGTGTTTTGCTAACGTTTTCGACTTAATATCGCCTCACCTAATTATGCTACGAAAAACATGCAATAATGACCTTATAGCGCACTTAATATTCTTTAATTTAAGGGTAAAATTAGGTCAGTGAACTTTGTAGTTGAAAGTATAAACCCGAAATTCCAAAGGCAGGAGGCCCGCTATCTAAGTTTTTCATACAAATCGCAAGTCGAGTTGCAAAGCTGCAATTTTGGTATATTATAAAGGCCTTATAGACATATACGAAAATGCATATTAAAAGAAAAACAAAAAAATAATTTGGGCATAGGACGTAAAAAACGGGAAAAAATTCGCACTCTTTTTAGTTTTTGACTTTAACTTAAAATCTATTATCTTTTTGATACTGATTGCTATAAAACTAAGAAAGAACATTAAATTTGAAAGGATTTGAGCTACGTTGCATCACCGTAAGTTATATATACTTTGAGATACGACATCTCATAAAGTGCCCTTTTATCAAAACATAAACAAATTTTAGGTTACGTTAAAGCTATTCACTAAATATTGGCAAAACGTTCGCGCTAAGAAAAAAAGTAATTGTAGATAATAACAACATTAAATTTGAAACAAATTGAGCCGATAACAATTACTGTAAGTCTTATAGTTGGGGGTACACGAGGCTTCAAAACATGCATTTATTTTCTTTACTTATTGAAGGGCACATTTTGAAATGTCGTATCTCTAAATCTATATAATTTAGGGTAATGCAAGGTAGCTCAAATCCTTTCAAATTTAATATTCTTTCATAGTTTTATAGCAATTAGTATCAAAAAGTTATAGTTTTTTAGTTAAACGTCAAAAACAAAAAAAAACCCGATTTTTTTCAGTTTTTTACGTCCTATACCTAAATCCTTTTTTTCTTTTTCTTGTAATATGCATTTTCATACATCCCTATAGAACCTATATAATATACAAAAATTGCAGCTTTGCAACACGACTTGCCATTTGTATGAAAAACTTAGATAGCGGACCTCCTGCTTTTTGAATTTCGCGTTTTTAGTTTCAATTACAAAGTTTACTGACCTGATTTTACCCTTAAATGAAAGAATATTAATTGCGTTATAGATAATTATTTCATGTTTTTCGTAGCATAATTAGGTAAGGCGATATTAAACCAAAAACGTTAGCAAAACTCAACATTTTATCTAGTTTACAAAACAGGGTACTATTTGAAGTCTCGAATCTCTGAAACTATAAGACCTACGGTAATGCATGTTATCTCATCTTGTTACAAATTCATTCATCTTTAAACGTTACCTGATACATATTGTCAAAAAACGTAAGGCTTTTTTTATAAAAATCAGAAACTAAAAATAGACAGTAAATTTCACAGTTTTTCACGTATAACGCAGCTAACACAACTTTTTTTTGCTTGCAAAATGTGGTTTTATACCGCCCTATGATGTCTAAATAACATACCAAAAATGCAGCTTTACTACATGTTTTGCGAGTTTAATGTACGATTTGACCGTACTAAAACATTTGTCAAAGATTTTGCGCCGAAATATGCGCGGTGTTAAGAAAAGCGCTATGTGCTGCCCATCTTAGCACAATTGAACAATTGCTTTTGGGGGCATTTTTGAGCTGGCGTTAGACATCCATGTTATATATGGTCCGCAACATAGATCAGTGGCCGTTACTAAGAATACTAGAAATCTGTAATTTGGTACAGGTAGACATATTAATCATGCCAAGAAAGTAGTACAATATAAACTAGAATTTTTTTTCAGGCACCTACCCAACTGGTGAAGTGGGGATGATTTTTTAGGGCCCCGTAGCCAAAATGGCAAAAACGGAACCCTTATAGATTCGTCATGCTCGTCTGTCCGTCTGTCCGTCTGTCACAGCCGATTTACTCGGAAACTATAAATGCTACATTAACGAAATTTGGTAAGGCAATGTGTTGTATGAACCGCTACAGGATTATGATACTAAATTGTAAAAAAAAAAACCATTGGGATGGGGGCCCTGTATTTTTTTAATAATAAATTGATAATAGTACGGAACCCTTCGCGCGCGAGTCCGACTCGCACTTGGCCGGTTTCTTTTTTATATGATGTAATCCTATATTGTGGGATATCATTTAATAGGTCTCTTTTAAAGTTTTTTTCTAAAGTCAATATTTTTGGAGATACTCGCTCCAGAAGAAAGAAATATTGTGCCCCCCACTCTAACTTTTGATCCGCGGGTCCAAAAAATATGAAAAAATAATGAATAGTGGGCTTATAGAGTACTTTCAAATAAAACTATTCCACTACGACGGCCTATCCACTTGCCCGGCCTGGCAATTATGGGTACCTATTTGCGCCCTAAAATAAGCCGATGATGTGAGGGATTATTGACAGTACATTTTTCACAGAACTTGTACGACAGACGGCCAAGGAATGGAATAATCGAAAAATGTATGCAAATTTTAGAAACAATTTCCTTTTTGTTTAGCATCGAACAAGTTCAAGATTCTGAGCAGATCACATAAAAAATACTCCCATTGAGAAACTGCAATAACCTAGAAAAAAATGACTTAAATATTACATGGACCTCGGTAGTTCCTCGTGCAGGGTCCGCCCGAATAGCTACCACCGTCTTACCCGTTATCCTGCCGCTAAATGTTTGCACTGCTGTGTTTCGGTTTAGAGGTAAAGATAGCCGGTGTAATTAGTGGCACAGATAGAGGCAATCCATCTAAGTCTTTAGGGTAGGCACAGGCAGCGCGTAGGCGATTTTTTGGTCACTATGTCCATTGGCAGTTCCTGTTTCCATCAGGTGGGCTGAGAGCTCTGTTGTCTACCTTTGTCACATAAAAAAAAGATTCAATTTGAAAATTAACTCCATATTATTTATTATCCTTCACAAACCTCAGTTGTTAATAATGTTGATCTCGACCAGCTTAACCTGCACTTTTCTTCTTCTGCCTCTATTGCTGGCTCAGTTAAGTCTCAAACACTTAACTGCCTTTCGAATATCCCAACTCCTGACCATCCCACTTTCTCATTTACGCCATTCACTGACAGTGACGTTAAGAAGAATGTAATAGCCATCTCATCAAATGCAGTTGGGGTTGACAATTTGAGCCGTAACATGATCCTTCCTATTATCGACATTCTAGTTCCTATTATATCCTGTATCCTTAATTGTTCCATTTCTTCTCAAGTATTTCCGACGCTTTGGAAAGAAGCTGAAGTTATTCCTTAACCTAAAAAACCCAGTGCCTCTGCTTTTTCTGACTACCGTCCAATTTCCATCCTTCCCTTCCTCTCCAAAGTTCTTGAGTGTCTTGTGCATCAACAACTTACTTCTTTTTTAAACTTGCAGTCGCTCATGAATCCTTTCCAATCTGGGTTCCGTGCAGGGCACAGTACGGTTACGGCTCTTATTAAAATTACTGATGACATCCGGGCAGGTATGGACTGTCGTAAGATCACTGTTTTATCGCTGTTAGACTTTAGTAATGCATTGAATACAGTTGATTTTGATATTCTGCTTGGTATATTGCTTTCTCTTAACGTATCTCCTGCGGTGCTTGAGTGGTTTCATAGTTATCTAGTGGGGCGTCGGCAGCGTATTAAGGTTGATTCCTCTCGATCTTCTTGGTGTAACACACTTGCTGGTGTCCCTCAGGGTGGCGTATTGTCTCCTCTACTTTTCTCTATATTTATAAACTCTATTACCCGCAATATTTCTTCTTTATACCACCTGTACGCTGACGATCTCCAAATTTACTCTCAAGGTTCTTTAACAGACTTGCACCAGACCATTTGCGCTGTGAATCGTGATTTGGAAAATATTTTAGATTGGAGTAGGCGTTACGGGCTCAAGGTAAATCCCGCTAAAACTCAAGCCATAGTTTTTGGTAGCCCGAAGCTCACTGCTAGAATAGATTTTAGTGATCTACCAGAAATAGTGTTTGACGGCGTCCTGATTCCTTACTCTCTTGCTGTAAGAAATCTAGGCATTACAATGGATCGCACTTTATCGTGGGTTCCTCAGGTGAGCGAGGTCAGTAGGAAATTGTTTGCGGCAATTGGTTCACTACGTAGACTTCGTAACTTTTTGCCACATGCCACTAAAATTGCGCTTGCTCAATCTCTTTTACTTCCTATCTTAGATTATGCAGATATTTCCTATCTAGATTTAACTGAAGACCAGCTAAATAAACTTGAGCGCCTTCAGAATATGTGTATTAGGTTCATATTTGGATTGCGTAAGTATGACCATATCTCTCATTTTCGCTCTCTGCTCAAGTGGCTTCCTATCCGCCTTCGCCGGGACTCTCATATTCTTGCTCTTCTTTATGGCATTCTGTTCAATCCCGCTACTCCGGCTTATCTTAAAGAGCGGTTTAAATATATTTCTTCCGTAAGGTGCTCTCAGACTCATATCCTTGTTCCTCCTTCATCTAATTCTAATTTTTACAACAACTCATTCACCTTCCGGGCTGTCCGCTTGTGGAATGCTTTACCGGTTGATTTGAGACTTGCTAAATCTCTTCCCATTTTTAAAAATCTGTTGAAACAGCATTACTTATCTCTGCCTTAAGTTTGCCATTATATATTTTATATATTTTTGTAAATATGTATATATATATATATTGTATTTATTTATTATAATTATTGTTTTTATGCATATTTTTATCTTTATGAGTTTTATATATTTCTTCCTTTGTTAGGTTTATTTATTTTTGCTATGTCTGTGTGTATTTGTAGCTATACTTTTTTATTCCTTTCTTTTAACTCTGCACTACCTTATATCCGTTGTATGTTTCTTTAGTTGTAATTTCCTACTACCCGAAGGTTGTCTGGAAGAGATCGCTTTTTAGCGATAAGACCGCCTGTTGTTACCTGATTTTGTTTCTCTTTTTAAATGTTGTAATTTTATTTTATATTTTTGGTGCAATAAAGAATATTTATTATTATTATTATCTTTGGCCAAGATTGTATTACTCACCAATGTAGAAAGTGTTTTTTTATTTCAATTCTAACGTGTGATATATTGTTAGATAGTTATTCAAAAATAAATAGTAATGTATTACAATGTTTATTCAATAAAATATTATACTAAGCATGACCCGACGTGCTTTTAACCGGATTTCCTCTTAAATATTTCCTTGTTGAGTCATAAGAAGCTTATTTAATGGACGTTATTCCATTTCACATGTCATGACAAATTTCGGATTGCCTGTCAATACGAATAAATATCAATTTTCATTTATCGCAACTTCGGCAATTCTAAAATCTTAGAGAGGCTTTCATCGATGCAGCTATGCTATTCTCTTATTAACACATTCGACGCTGCGTTCGTCAACGAGCTCGATGTCGAGACAGCCTTGTCTAAAATCCTAGCTGTTTGATTTGACATTAAGAATCGAGGCTGTGAGCGAGGTTGTGGGCGAGTTCGTCGCTGTTTTTCGTTAGAGAATACGAAGTTCATAGATTAAACGTCAAACTTTCGACGCAATGTAGTTCCAGCTCAGGCCGCATTCGTCGCCGAGCACTAGTGTCGTTTAAAGTACATTAGTGAATACCATTTTTAGGCTCGACGCTGCCGCAGCACTGACACAGCGCTGACAGCAAGGCGGTTTCCTTAGTGAATAACACTGCTGTAAATTCTACACTACTACTACTAATACTACAATCAGCCTATGATAGTCCGCTGGTGGACGTGGGCCTCTCCTATTAACTATGCGTATAGACGCATTAGGAGGTAAACGCCCATAATCACCACGCTGGGCAAGCGGATTGGAGATCGCATTAATGTGTCCACTATGATGACGCTGCTGCCCATCGTCAATCTTTTATCAAATAATGGTCAGTGACACTTCGATCCCTTAGTCAACTTTTACGACACCCGCAGGAGTTGGCGTGGTGACAAATTTATTCTAACTACCGTCACCACACGGCTTATAGTAAATTCTATTATATAAAAATACATACAGAAACTGTTAGGGTTTTATATTTCATGATAAAGCCGAAAAAGTATTAGTTACCTGACTTTTTATTCCTTTCATAATATTCGCCTCAATATAATAATTTAAACCGTAAATCCATTGTGTTTAATATCCCGAGGTCGTAACTTTAATGTTTTTGTATGTTTGTGTACATATTTTATAATTGATGGAACGGTATTTGTTTGTGTATGATATTGTGGGATTTGAGAGTGTTTGGTTAGGGTGTTTTTGTAAAACAAAGCCATGAAAAAAGCTCCACGTTTTAGCTTTCGGAGATAAAACAAATATAATTATGTTGAGAGCTTTCTGTATTATAAAAACAAGGTTGTAACGAAATTAGCGGTGATCTGTTTATGAATAATGTTCAGCATTGTATTCTGATAAGGAAATGATAAATAGTATTTTATGCAACCCTTGTTCAAAAGAGGTCAATAAAGGTAAGTGGCGTGGGTATTAAAGACGCCACGAGCATTTTTTGACTCAGTTAAACACAATTTTTTATTTTCAAATAAAATTGTAAATTTGAGAAATATTCTTAGTCAAACACATTTTTGTTAATGGACCTAGTGATCAAAATATCGCTATGCGCTGCCTACCCTGAGGACTTAGATGGATTGCCTCTATCTATGCCAGTAATAACACCGGCTATCTTACCCCCAAACCGAAACACAGCAGTGCAAATACTGCTATTTAGCGGCAGGTTAACGGGTAAGACGGTAGCTATCCGGGCGGACCCTGCACGAGGTCCTTCTTTTGAATCGTCCTGTATATACGACAGCTATGATAAACACATTACAAATTCGCGACACGCAGTTTTACATCTACCCGTTATTTTGTTATTTGCATACTAATTTGCCGTTGAGGGCTTTATAAAGGTCAATAGGTCGTTAAGGAAAGGTCAGAGTTCGGTCTAGGCGTGTGTAAATATGATAGGAGTGCCGATACTTTACCATAATTATAGGTCCTTCACCTTATAACGAAGTATTAATTATTGTCTATTTGTATTATCGAAGCGGGTTACTCACGTATTTAAGTCAATGATTGTTAAACATGTTTAATACCCGGTACGATAATAGTTTTATAGTACAGATGGTGCCTTTTTAGGCTCTAGTGCGAGAATTGACTCATTTTACGTCAGGTCCAAAACTTCGGAGGGCTATCTGTACTAAAAAGCGTCGTACGAGACACGAGCGAAAAGGAAATTCGTAACTCGTGTCGATTTAAAACATTCCCTTCGGTTGTGTTTTAAAACATCGCCACTCGTTTCGAATTTGTGTCGCAATGTACTATTAGTTGTTGTTGTTCCATAGAATAGTTCTCATTGAAGTCTTGATCTTGGGGTGGGAAGGTTCCTAAGTGGCGGCCACGTACCGGAAGGCAAAGCATGGGTAGGCCCCCCACAAGGTGGACTGATGACCTGGTGAAGGTCGCAGGAGTCCGCTGGATGCGGGTCAAGCAGGACCGGTCATTGTGGCAATGTTTGGGGGAGGCCTATGTTCAGCAGTGGACGTCTTTCGGATGATATGAAGACTAGGAAATTGAAGTGTCACTGAAGAATGATGATGGGCAGCGTCATCATAGTGGACACATTACTGCGATCGCTAATCCGCTTGCCCAGCGTGGCGATTATGGGCATTTACTTCCTAAACGCATAGTTATTAGGAGAGGCCTATGTCCAGCAGCGTTTTGAGATAGACTGATGATGTATGTATGTAGGTAACAATAAGCATTTCAGGACAAAAGCATAATTAGATTTTAAAAGGGCCATGTTGAGTAGGGTGACCCTCTCCTAAAATATCAGGATTCTTCATCAAAAAGGGATTTTCTCTCACACGAACAAAATAAATTAAGTTTGCTTGTACACTTAAAAGCTTTGCATGACAATATTTTTTGTGAAAATGATAAGTAACCACATTATATTTTTTTTGTTATGTGACGAAGGTAGACAACTGAGTTCTCAGCCCACCTGATGGAGAGCAGGAACTGAGGCCTATGGACATAGTGACCAAAAAATCGCCTATGCGCTACCTGCCTCTATGCCAGTAATTACACCGGCTATCTTACCCCCAAACCGGAACACAGTACTAGCTATTTAGCGGCAGGTTAACGGGTAAGACGGTGGTAGCTATCCGGGACCCTGCACGAGGTCTTGAATTGCATTTTTTCGAAAAAATCCGGAAAAATATTCAACGCTTTGTATTAATATTGTGCAGAAGCGACTAAGTAGAAAATGATGAAGAAAATGTATGGAAAGGATGCCAGTGATTGAAAACGCATGTTCAAATATTATTGAACTGGGTTACTCACGTATTTAAGTCGATGATTGCTCGACATGTTACGACCCATTAAGAGGGTCCTCGTCCGAAGCACCGTCGGCCAAAGCCCGACGCGTGCCTCGCGTTTGGCACGTGGCAAAATATCTCGGGTCTCGTGAAGTAATGACATACCTCCGCACTAGCATCGAAATGTACTATTTCTAAACTCCGACAGGCAAACAGCACTTTGCTGGCCGCTGCGCTGAACTAAGTTGCCGCCTGCCGGCTCCGTTGAGCAGAAATAAGGCAAGGCCGTTTAAGCGGGAAAAAATAAATCGGTGCACTTGTATTGTCTTTTTCACACCAGATTTTTATCCATACATCAGAAATTGTAAACAAAACATCATCTCATACAAAAATCACCACTGCGTCACGTTTTTTAGGGACACAAAATAAGACAACGAAAAGAATTTTGACTCCTCTATGGTAAGCAGATCTGTTACGACATTGTGGGATTAAGTTGCAATTTTATGAGCACATGTATATTGTTAATGTATTTACTATGATGCCAAAAGTAGCATAAGACACTGACTTCAAACATCATCAAAACAATGGATTATAATTAATTATAAATAATTAAGACATAGAAATCGCTGAGTAGGCTTGGACCGTCCCATTGTAAAAACAAGTTTGCGTAAAAGCCTTAAGCGACATACGAAATTCAATTTAATGTTCAACTTTATGTCCAGGACTCTAGAGTTTAAAATGCAACTGATTTTATAAAGGTACTTATGAAATGTGGTTGGGTACGCTTGGGTCCGAAAAGTTGGAGCTTAATTATTTATTTGTCAGTTCTTTAATTGAATTTTGGGTAGTGGGAGTTTCAGGCGAAAGAGTTGGGAAATGGGATCGTTTAGGAATTGTACAGCTATGCTGTTCTCTTATTCACACATTGGACGCTGCGTTCGTCAACGAGCTTGACGTCGAGACAGTCTTGTCTAAAATCTTAGCTGTTTTATTTGATATTAGGAATAGAGGCTGTGAGCGAGGTTGTGGGCGAGTTCGTCGCTGTTTTTCGTTAGAGAATACGAAGTTCGTACATTAAACGTCAAACTCTCGACGCTGTGTAGTTCCAGCTCACGCCGCATTCGTCGCCGAGTAGTCCAAGAGCCAGTGAACCCTGAGAGTAACGGTCTTCCTGTAAGGTTAGAAATTTGTATACTAACGGTTTATGGAATTCTAAGAGCAATAGCCATGACCTGGCAGGCGTCAGCCCTGCACGTCATCAGGCCCTTTATTTTTTGAACTGTTAAGTAAATTGGATTTCAAAACTTGTTTCTGTAAGTTTGAAAAATTTATAGGATAAAGTTAATTTATTGTACATCTTAAAAAAAAATTGACAGGCGATTACAATAAGCAGAAGTATATGACAGGTCAATTAGAAAATGCACAGTTGATGAAGTAAAATTAACTTCATCCTGTAAGCTGTGGTTACCTATAATTGGATAAGCATCAGCCACGAATTAATGTAAATGTATTTATAGTATGTAAGATGTGTTATCTGTCGGTAATCCTTAATAAACAAAATAAAAAATAAAAATAAAATATACTCGAAATTTTTATATGTCTTCAAATGAACGTCTCGGAGCACGGTGGGCTGAAAATCGGCCTCCATAGAAATAGAAACCGAAGTCTTAAATATGAACTTTTTTTTATTGAAATATTTTTTGTCGGGTTTTATTATGTCCCAAAATTAATCTTAGCTAATTTGGTTGGAAAAATAATTAATTATAATTTTTTTTTCAAAATCTTTGTATGGCGCGTATCGGAAAAATCGAGTTTTCTTTGAAAATAATGAATTTCCCGTTATATCCTGACAGATGATTTTAGAACTAATTATTTTTGATTTTTCCACATTGTTAAAATTTTCCTACGGGGTGCACTTTTTTTTTTAAAAATCGATTTTTTATTACTTTTTTTTTATTTCATTTGTTTGTTGTAATATGGTTAAACTCGTTATTATGAATGTAAAATATGAATTTGAGTTTGATCGACCCAATAACTTACGCGTAGTGATTTTTTTTCTAAACCAATGTATGAAGTGTACGAGTAAAAAGGATTTTTTCTTCAAAAATTCAAGGTATACCGCAATATCCTTGCAGATAATTTAAGTACCAACTATTATGGATATTTTGAAATAACGCCAACTTTTCTGTCGTATGCACTTATACAGAGTGTTTTTTTTTAAATGGGACAGTATGGGGAAATCGGAAACTATAGAAGATACAAGGAAGCTGTCTTAGGAGACATTAGGTTTTTTTTTTTTGAGATAACAATTTTGGCATTTTCAAAATTTTGGTCAGATGCGAGTTGTGCTTAAAAATTTATAATATTGATAAAAAAAATTTTTGACG
>JALPQI010028112.1:0-15867 GCA_025490895.1 Thaumatotibia leucotreta | reverse complement strand
AATCAATAAATTGTAAATTAAATAAAAAAGAATAAATTAAATCAAAAAGTGTAAAATTATTAAAACGCGGGCCAAGTAGACTTTTTAAAATTTACTTTTTATTTTGTCTGTGACCTGTGAAATACGTGAAGGTAACTAATTCGCTTTGTGAGTGGACAGTCTAAACGGTTGGCTAATGCTAATATCTCAGGGCGAGCGCAATACTCGTAGAATGCATTACGTATTGATTAAAACCTAACGTATCCTTTACATTCCAACTCGTTGTACGGCTACTGTAGTCTTAGCATATGATTGACGCGACAGTATAACACCGCGAGATACATTTGTCGTCTTTTACTAACTATAACCATAAAACAGGGACGGATATATTATATTGATTTAAATTTAAACTTTCACGATTATCACTCATATTTTAAAGACAAATCTCATGCCCGAAACGTTTGGATTTATAATTAAACGGAAGTTTACGCGATTAAGACCCGTTTGTCTTTAAAATATCAGGGACGGATAGTCTATCTCGCGACGATATACTGTCGCACCAATCATGTGCCAGCCTACTGGTCTAAAAAATAAGATTTCAGCACGATTTTGGTGTAATATGTTTTTTTCGGGCTACCATTTTACCAGTCTGTACGTCAACATTTGCTATTAAGTAATACGTCACTGATTTTTAGGGTTCCGTTCCCAAAGGGTAAAACGGGAGCCTATTACTAAGGCTCTGCTGCATGTCTAATGTGATGTAATCGCCACGCTGAGCAAGTGGGCTAGCAATCGCAGTTGTTAGTTCAATATCGCAGTTGTAAGTTCAATATTGCAGTTGTAAGTTCAATATTGCAGTTGTAAGTTCAATATCGCAGTTGTAAGTTCAATATAATGTCGCTTACCGCCCATTCCCAATCTTCAATAAATAATTGGTCAATGACACTTCAATTCCTTACGAAGAGAACAGTTGGAGTTGTGTCTAGTTGAAAATTCTATATGAAAGTTTCCACTTTTTATTTTCAACCCAACATATGTTAATTAGGTGTGATTTTCACTTACAAAAGGGGAACGCGATGTCAACGAGAAAACGTCAAAAAGGTGGAAGAAGTAGGTACGTAACAGTGATTCTTTCAAAACCCAAAAAAACGGGAAAAACGAAAGTTTCATAAATTTCCGAAAAAATCATTTTTTACGACATTTTCATCGCTAATGATGTCAAATTTATTCTTACTCCTGCTCCTATCACCATACGGCTAAATAGTACGGAATCCTAAGACCCATGTTGAAAAGGTAAATATAAGGCAGTCAATTATCTTAGTCAGAATTAATTAAAGCAGAGCATAAGCTTTTAAGTTTAATTAAGATTTGCCTTCAGACGGTGCTCTGCAATTTTATAATGAATTATTTTTGCTTTTGTTTATTTTTTAATTACGTACTTTTTGCTTAATGGGGTTGTTGGTTTTTGGGCTTACTGCGAGCACGGGACTGTTTTAGTTTTAAATAAGCTCTGTAATTGAATAATTATAAAAACCAGCATATTTTTGGACGGATTAGATAAGAGATGTGTAGGTATAAATAAATATCGTATGACAAAGTCGCACAAAACTAAATCAATTTTTTTTATGCCACGACAGTCACAAACAAGCTTACGGTCTGCTCGTTTTGAGTACCTATAGCTCGTTATTTATTGAGAATGTCCCATAATATTTATTGTATTTTATCCTAAAATACCCATACAAATCTAGTATGGGCAGATTTAAAGTATTTCACTCTAAATCCGACACAGCTACATTTAAATACATACATACATAATCAGCCTATGATAGTCCACTGCTGGACGTAGGCCTCTCCTATTAACTATGCGTATAGACATATTAGGAGGTAAATGCCCATAATCGCCACGCTGGGCAAGCAGATTGGCGATCGCAGTAATGTGTCCACTATTCTTACTGCCGTCACCACACGCCCAACATACAAACATCTAAATAAATGAAATCAAGCCACAAATTCACAAACCAAACCCAAATTTTCCTCACACAGTATCAAAACATTCTGGTAAACTCGTTAAAACCACAGAAAAGGAATCACCCTACAAACGTATTCCTTTTCATAACAATACATCAAACATAAAAAGAAACTAAACTCGAATAAAGGCTGTGCCCAATTCTTACTTAAAATAACTGTTATAAATGTGGTAACTGTTCACTGGTTTCATAGTTACTAAAGTCTTTTTAGTTTCAAAGATCTTTGGGATGCTGGTTCTCAGTATCAACAGTTTTGCGCGCGCCATCAAGTGAGTTACCCCTCAGTTCATCCCTCATGCTGCGGGCGAGCGCACGCCAGTCGACCCACCCTCGATGTATATACCGTGACATATACACGTAACGGAAAAATTGAATTTAGAATTTGAAAAGTTTAACTGTGAGTGATTGTGAACTTATGTGATGTGTTGCGGTGAAAAATGATCACTAGAGAATCATACTGAATCTACGAAGCCAGGTATGTTTAGTTTTGTAATGTGTTATAAAAGTATAGTTGAATGATAGTGGATAACTATAATAGGTGATTGTAGTAGTGTTACAAGGGCGGTGACATTTGTTGTGCGACGATTATTATAGCAGAGTGATAAATATCGATTATCAATAAAGTGTAGTTTAAAAGTTTAGTAAAATTATACCATGTTAATAAATAATAAATACAGAAAATGTATATAAGTGTTATAAAAAAAATATGACTGTATAAGTTATTTGGGATATCTAACACAAAATGACCTAGTCCCACGGTAAGCTCAATTAAGATTTGTAGGTACCAAGCGACGATACATACTCGTAATACATAGACAGCCATAACTAAGCAACAAATATTTGTGATTAATAAATACACAAATAAAGCCCTCGCGGGATTCGAACCCGGAACCTCCAGCTTCGTAGATAAGGCCACTACCAACTACATAGATTACGGAGGCTGTAATTGTATCTACTTTTTCGCTTTTAACTAAATTAGTTTGAGTACCGAGGTCTTCTTAGGATAACTTTATCTCAAAATTAATTCTTCAAGAATTTGATTTCTGTCTGAAATGTGACAACGCGTATGTGACAACTCCGAAGCGAGCATCCATAGGCCACAGTAGCTGCTTACTATTAAGTAAGCTTGCTATTCACCTACTCTTATAATGCCATATCATAAAAAGAGTTGAAAGTTTGTGGATGGAATCGATGCACGTTAAACCGATTTTTCTGCAATTTCGTAGGTATTTGGATTTTTGAACCAACTTCAAAAAAAGGTGGAGGTTCTCAGTTCGACTGTATGTATTTTATATTTTGCTTATTACCTCAGAACTTATGACGCGGTGAATCTATTTTGATGATTATTTTTTCATTATGATGACGCTGCTGCCCATCATCAATATTTATCAAATAGTGGTCAGTGACACTTCAAATCCCTTAGTCGACTCTTACGACACCCGTCGGAGGAGTTGGGGTCATCATAGTGGACACATTACTGCGATCGCCAATCCGCTTGCCCAGCGTGGCGATTATGGGCATTTACCTCCTAATGCGTTTATACGCATAGTTAATAGGAGAGGCCTACGTCCAGCAGTGGACTATCATAGGCTGATGATGATGATGATCATGATTTTTTCATTTGAATGCTGATACTTACCGATTGGTCTCATTTTAATTTGGTCCAGTTATGACAACATCCATGAGAAAGCCATATAAGTATTTGTTTAATAAGAGAAGCCCATAACTCGTAGTGGAATATTTAGCAAACGGGCTACTCACGTAATTGAAGTCGATAATTGCTCGACATCATTCGATCCCTTTAGAGGATCCTCCTGGAGTACCCGTGACCAAAGCCCGACGTGTACTCACACTCACACGCTTGTGTTTAGGTCCTTGGTACTTCATGATGAGGATCCCCTAAATGGATCGAAACATGTCGAGCAATTATCGACTTAAATTACGTGAGTAACCCGTTTGCTAAATATTTAAATATGTTTGAGTCTCACATTACTTACAACTGAATTGTATATATTTGTATTTTTTTATTGTGTATTCATATTTATTAACATGTATTGTAGTATTTCTTTTTGCTTGCTGTTTTATTTTTCTTTTACTTGTGTCTTTCATCGCATCAATACTTTTAATTTCTGTTTGGCCTAATGGTTGACTGGTAGAGAATGCCTTATGGCATTAAGTCCGCCTGTTGTACTTTATTTATTGTGCAATAAAGATTAAATAAATAATTCTAATACCCGTAGTGGACTCAGGATAGGCTGATGATGATGATGAGTTTTCACTAAAACGAATATATTTTACTATTAGGATTTCTAACATATGATCATAACGATAAATGATACGCTGAATTTTCCGCAAAGGAGAGTTCTCAGAAGGAAAATCCTCATTTTCAGAGTTTTCGAAGGCAAAGGCTTATGAAAAAATGTTTTATCAACTTCGGAAGTTGGTAGATTACGGGCGTTTATTTTTTAATATCTAACTTTTCAATAAAAAATAATAGGAAGTTGAAGCTTCAAATCTGTTGGTAATAAGATGTTGTTTTTCTTTTACGGCTTTAATAACAAATGGGATAATTTTATACAAACGGATACCGTGCTAACGCTAGGCCTCTGTTGGGTAGATGGACCAATCAACTTTTCGTTCGACACTATTTTGTCCCGTAACGCAGGTGAAAATTTCTTCAAGTTTGCTAGGAAAAATGTTTATACAGGGTGGCCCATTCAAATCGGTCAGTATGGGAAAATTTGAAATTGTTCTCAGGAACCATGTCACTGATTTTGATAATAAGGAAAACTGCGTTGACAAATATGATTTTTTTTATAAGAAATTTCACAAAAAACACCTAGTAAAATAAATTTCAGTACGTAAAAACAATTTAGACATCATGTTTCTTTGAGACATTTACAAACGATATCTGAATAGAAAAAGTGTATGTTTATTTTTTCCAAACAACCAAATTCGATTCCCTAGCTGGGTACAGTATTTTTTTTAAATGTATGAATGCAGTTTTTCTTTTTATCAAAATCGGTGACATGGTATAGTTTGAAACTTTCCCATACTGACCGATTTGAACGGGCCACCCTGTATATATTGTACAAACGTTAGGCCCCACACAAGTTTACATCGATACATTTAGGTTGCAACTATCCAACTAGGTTTTTCATTGTAAATATGTGTATAGTATTAACACTTTCATTGCGGACGAGTGCTACGCGCTACGCTCGTAGCCGATCCCGTGATTTTTCCGCTTTGTAGCGAAAATGGACCTCCTACAGAGAACTCCCCTCGGGAGTTCCCCGCGCTCAAAGTGTCAACTGCCGTACATTTGTAAGTTCATGAAAAGTAACGCAGCAGACAGAAAATGTCGATCGAAAAGTTGATCGGCCCAGATACGAAGTGAACAAAACGCGTGTATTTTTGTTATTAAGTACTTCAAGCTGTAACTAAACGTAGGTTTTAATATAATGATGATACAAGGCAATTTCGAGTTAGTCTTATCCTCTAAAGCATAATGAACTTTGAAAAATTATCGTGCAGCGAAGTAACAAGCACTAATCTGAAGGTACATTTAGACCAAACGAGCATTCGCTCATTCTATCCCCCACTCTTTGAAATCGACGAATTTCGACGAATCACGTTTTGTGTAACGAACGAATTTCGTAGAGTGGGGGAAAGAATGAGCGAATGCTTGCTTGGTTTAAATGCACCTTGAAACATAAAAAACTATTGACAGCTATTTTGTAAAACAAATCAAATTACTTTTTGTTTTTATATTTTTTTAAGTAGTAATAGTTACTATTACACATATTATTATAAATTTAAATTATTACGTGAATGTTATTATGTGTACAAAAACTTATTCAATGCGCCAGTAGAAAACGATAAAAATTTAGACAAATCTAAAATAGTACATTACGATTCAAGTGCGGAAAAATGAAGTTCGAAGCGAGTGGAGGTAAATTAAAACACGACCGAAAGGGAGTGCTTTAAATCGACACGAGTTACGCATTTCGTTTTCGCACGTGTATCGTAAGAGTTTTTCAGTACATATGGCCCTCCTAAGATTTAGAATTGACGTAAAATTAACCACTTATCGCACAAGCGCGTAAAAAAGCGCCATCTGTAGTGAAAATGTACATTATTTCATAGTCACGTTAAATTTTATTTAAGCCAGTTTATCTTTTTTGTCAGCCTCCGTAGCCTAGTTGGTAGTGACCCTGCCTACGAAGCTGGAGGTTCCGGGTTCATTCGAACCCGGAAGCGCATTATTTGTGTATTTATTTATCACAAATATTTGTTCCTTGGTCATGGCTGTCTATGTATTGAAGTATCTATATGTATCTATCTATTATATATGTCGTCGCCTGGTCCCACATCACAAGCCTTATTTGAGCTTGCCGTGGGACTAGGTCAAAGTCAAACTATTCTTTATTCAAGTAAGCTTATTAATAAGCATTTTCGAATCGTCTGACATTATCAAGAGAGAGAGAAAAAAATCTACTACTGGTTCAAACCCTACACCGTTCCTGAGAAGAACCAGTAAGAAACTCAGGTGGTTCTTATATTTTCAAAATAGTATAATAATACATCTTATTAAAATAACATGCTTTAAAAAAATTATTACATAAAAAAAAGATTTTTGTAGACATTTTTATAAAAAAGAGAAATAAATAAAGGATCATAATAATAAACAAAAATAATTATTATTGTACGATCGATTTGTATAAAGATGTCACAAGATTTATTTATCAAAGACGGTTCCAGTGACAGTACTAAATAGACGCCCTAATTAGTTCAGCGTTTAGAAAATCATCTCTCGCAAACCGGAGATGAACCGAGAGACCATTAATTAAACTAATCATCTGCACCATTTTTATTAAATCTCGTTTAGGCGGACTTTCTTTTTAAATTCAAATTACTGTACAATAGACTCTTTTGTTCAGTTGAAAGGATCTTTGGCTTTTCAGAAGTCGATTTTATAATTCCAAAGTTTCTGAATCGTCAGCGAAAGAGTTCTCATTCATTGGACTTAAAATACTTTAAATTCGAACAAAGAAGAATTTCGAATGACATGATCTGTAGATATTTTTATTGTACGACGGTTGCAAACAAGTATATGGTCCGCTTGGAGATGGTTAGCAGATTATGACAGATTTCAATAAACTTATTACTGAAATGTATTTAAGTAGATGTTTCTAAAATATTTTTGACGACCTTAGTGTGTATGAATATTTTTGTTAATATTAGCAGATATTAATGAAATGCTATTGAGAAATACAGATATCTTATTACGATGAACTTTTAGTATCAAAGCGTACATGGAAAAATGACTTTTCAATACTATTGAACTCTTAACTAAATAATCCCTCACTTTGTATAAGGGGATGCATTTTTTTTTATATCTCTATGTTGGTCCCATACTGAAAGTCCATCGTAACAATGATTGGTCGGTAACGGGAAGGATCGTCGTACCGTGCCACCCTGTATACAAAAGAAAAAAGACTTAGTTTGAAAAAGTCCGAGGTGAGGACTTTTGGCGTTGGTTAATATTTATAGTATCTTTTAAGCGTGAGAGGCCTATATCCAGCAGTGGACCACAGGTGTATCGTCATGTCCAAAATGTCAAGATAATATAAAACATATTTAAAAATTTATCAAACGGGTTTCTCACGTAATTTAAGTCGATAATTGCTCGATATGTTACTCCATGATGAGGAGCCTCTAAATGGATCGAAACATGTCGAGCAATTATCGACTTAAATTAAGTGAGTAACCCGTTTCATAAATATTTAAATGTGTTTGAGTATCACGTTAGTTATAATTCTAAAATAATATACAACGTTAAAATAGTAATGACAATCGTGAAAGTTGAAGTCAATATAGTTTTGAACTAGTTTTAATGAATGTATTTAACGCTCTGGTGCAAACTGTTGTGTAACATAATTTATGATTCAATAAATAAATAATAATAGTCTAAATCGCCTAGGGTCCAAATTGATTATCTGCGCCAACTACCAAGAGACCCCTATTTACTTATTACGAAGCTTTCACAGTATTTGTTTGACCTTTAAAAAAACTGTATTTTGGTGCCTAAATATTTGCTATATTTTATCAAAGTAAACCGTTATGATGGATGGATGACGGATTAGGCAGTGGCTTGTCAGCTTTTAGACTTGAACGATAACTAATTTACTGCAAAGGATATATATGACCTTCAAAAAACGTAGAGATCATCATCATCATTGGTGTCAGACATCTATGATTCTAGTAGCTTCCATAGTGATTCGGCACTCACGTGGCTGGTATTCGGGTTCCGTTGTCAACCAGGAATCCTTATACTTGTAGTTTCGCCATGTTTATCTATCCGTCCGTCCGTTCGTGGATAATCTCGGTGTCAGCTAGCAATAGGAAGCTGAAATTTTGTACCAATATGTAAATTACTCGGATGACACTTACTTATACCTACTTATTTAAAGAAATACATTGTTAGAAATATTTTGTATAATTTCCTACTAGTTTATAATTTCGACGGCCCCTACGTAAGTTGTCGTAAGTTGAAATTTGGGATTTTGTTTTTATTTTATAAAACATCATATCTTTTAGCAATGTTTCCGTTACACGAAGAAAAAATTAAAAAAACCTATTACAAATAGGTTTTTGACACCCGAAAACTATCGTATCTTAAAAAAGCACCGTCGTATACTGTAGTAAGTGTACTTACGACAGTTAATACGGGGCGGCCACCCGCGCTCGCGCAGCGTAAGTGCCAGTTACGATCTTATACGCGGTGGAGCAGAGGTTTTTCGTGAGTGATCATTTTTTACCAAAAACTAACAACTAGATGAGACAAAAATGGATAAACGATACATTTTATTCGATAAAAGTAAGACACTGCATCGGGAACAAACTCAAATTACCTGCAAGACCAAAATTAATTTTTAAAACGGCCGTTGGAGTTAAAAGAAAAAGTGGTCCGAGATGAAATAAAAGATGCTTCAGAAATAAAAACGATTTAAAACCACTAAGCAAAGTTGGCAATCTGTTGGATTTCACTCAGAAATCAGGTGCGAATTAATTAGTATGGATTTTGATTTTTTTTAATAATACCGGTGAATACTGTAGTATGTTATCACTTACCACAACTTACTTCGGAGTTTAAGGTCGGTGTTTTGTCTTAAGTTTAATATACTACTATTTACGTTGGATTTTATTTATTTTTTTGTGTTGTATGTGTACTTAAGACATTTTTCGTCGGAAATTGTTTTTAAATTTCTATTGTAAGTGATATTTAAGACAGTATGCGCCGGATCAAATACAGAGTTACTACACTTTACAATTATAATGTTGGCATATTTCAATAATTTCCGCTTCCTTTTGAACCAAACGATAAAGAAATGCAGAATTCACTGTTTTAAAACGGCATTTTTTGTGATAGTGTCGAAGACAAAACAATCATATCACTTCAATCATGAAAGCCTTTTATGATTATAATTACGTTGAAAAACACTTAATACTGATCTCATATTTATGATGTAGTTGAACCTGAAGGCATTTTTGTTAACAGATTTTTTTTTGTCTTTGCACTGTGAGAGAAGTCATTAATCTGTCATAGACATGGGTCTATGATTATAATTTCAAAATGTTTTTATGTACTAAGTGTACAAAATTATAATTAAACTGTTAAACTCGGTAAATGGTGGTCTTGCGCCGGTACTGATGTCATGTCCGACTGCAGGTTTGTGTCACCAAACACTACGTAACCAATCATTATTAGCTCGGAGATTACCGGCTTCCATGCCGTTGGCTCTGTCCAGCCCCCATCCCGATTGAAATTAATCTTAATCGCTCTGTATATCTTCCGTGGCAGGTAGCATCTTTACCGTACCAGCATCCTCGCTTTATCAAAACGTTTAAGAAATGTAACGCCTGCATCGTATGCGTCCACCACAACCGAGTTGTCTATCTCCCTGTCCTTGACACTCCATATTTGCTCCGAGTCTAGACTCATTATGTCGTTCCTTACCGAAGTCGTACGGTATCTAATAAACACCCGAGCTGCCAGTGAATTCCCGTCCTTTGGAGAGCACAAGAAATACTCATATTGGTATGAGGACGCAAAATGGTCTTAATGCTAAACCTCCGGTGTAATAGGCGTCCAATTTCGTTTGTCACTCCTTTAATATGAGGCAAGAATACTGGTGCCCTCTCTACTGTGTGGCGATTTCGAAACGTCCCTGAGCTCCTTGTACGCTTACTTTGTCACCAACCATATCTATTATATATTACTCTCCAAGCTCTCCAACGTCTCGTCTCATCTGACATGTTGCAACATTTGTAATAATTTTGATAACAGGAGGTAATAGGAGTTACCTAAGCTGTGTACAGCAGTGAACTGAAATAGGCGAATGATGTGATGTGAATAAACTCATTTCGCATGTATTGTGAATCAAAGGACCGCGAGAAAAGGTTGGGTTTTCTATAGACTTTTTGTGACATACGATCATTCTGACCTAGCATTACTAACCCATCAAGAAAACGAGATGTGCCATCCACCTCTCTCTTAAATGTGGAATTTATTCTAGGATGCATCTCATTAAGATCGATAAGTAACACATCAACAACTCTATCAGGAATCATAGCAAAAACGTCATCCACATTTCGTAGCCAGTATCTTGGTCTATTCGGACAACTCTCGAATGCCCTCTGCTCAAATTTATCCATGAAAATGTTGACCAGTACCAGAACTACAACATTATAAGAGAACTTTTTCCTCTCGCCAATCGAAATAGCAACTATTCAGGAAATGAATTTCATGTACACAGTGTAGGTAAGTCGTTACGAGCTACAATATTTTTAGTTAGTTTTATGGGTGAATCAACTTTTTCTGTTAGTTATTGCCATGGTTACGGTCGCCTGAGTCACGCTGGTTTTATGCAAAATTATGACACTTAAATTATACAAACATGCATGTAGTACATGTTTGTAGGTGGCCCATTAAGGAACGCACTTACCAACACCAGAAATCAGGAATTACAGCAAAACGTCATCCACATTTCGTAACCAGCATCTCGGCCTATTCGGACAACTCTTGAATGCCCTCTGCTCAAATTTTTCCATGAAAATGTTGACCAGTACCAGGACTACAACATTATAAGAGAACTCTTTGCTTCAATCTGCGAATAATACTCCCCTCGCCAAACGAAATAGCAACTATTCAGGAAATTCAAATTCAAATCCAAAAATATTTTATTTCGACATTTTCGACCAACAAGGATCATATTAAAGACATGTTCGATGAATTTCATGTACACAGTAGGTAGGTCGTTACGAGCTACAATATCTTTAGTTCGTTTTATGGGTGAATCACTTTTTTCTTTCTGTTATTGCCATGGATACGGTTGCCTGAGTCACGCTGGTTTTATGCAAAATTATGACACTTAAATTATGCAAACATGCATGTAGTACATGTTTGTAGGTGGCCCATTAAGGAATGGACTTACCAAAACCAGAAAAATGCATGTTTCCATAGTTCAAATAGCAAAATCTTGCATAAAACCAGCGTGACTCAAGCGACCGTAACCATGGCAATAACATACAGAAATAGGTTGATACACCCTTATAGTTTCCAATACTTGCAAACAGTGAAGCTACATCAAACTCACAACACGACATTTTCCAAAAAATGTACACTAAAATACTGTACCTGATCTATTTTTCAAAATAAAACACACAAAAAACTATTCACCTGCTTAAATTTCTCAAAATATTCCATCAGGGTTCCATAAAATTCCTATTAAATTGTTTGTTAAATGGCATAATATAGTAACTAACAAAAAGTTTTATAACGTTTCCGAAAAATAATGTAGTAAATAACAGATACGACAAAACTTACACGCATAATTCCGACGTATCTCGTGGTATGTATAACTTACGATAAAATACCATTTATGACCACCAGCGTAAAGTGAAGTTAGTAATACATACCACAATTTTTAGATTCTTTTCTCCGACATATACTGTGGTAAGTGCAATTCCGGCAAAAATATGAAATATATCAAAAAAGTAATTATATCATTATAAAGACAGTATCTTTATTAATGTTTATGCCCATTTTCAAAGCGATCCGTTGAACTATGTGACCACCATACACATTTAAAACTTTAAAGTGCTCTCCTGTAAACTTGCCATTTTCGACTTACGACAACTTACGTAGGGGCCGTCGATTTCTCATCAATGCTGTTTGAACATTGTTACCACTTGCCGTTAATGTATAAATATGAGCAAGTCGTAATTTTTCCCCACGAGACAGGTTATGCCTATTGTGGGGCTCTGTATAAATGTAACACAAGATTATGTAAATATTTGAAATAAAGCATTTTGTATTTTTGTATAATCAACGACGAAGTGTTACATTAAAAATTGGAAAAAAGTAACTAAGGCTAAGGTTGTAGTACCTTCGAAACATTACGTACAGATGTCGCTAGTGATTAGATTCACAATACCATTGGAAAAATTCGCTGTGATCGACGGAAGGTCGTCTGGTGTAATTGGTAGCACGTTGGACCGGCAATCCAGAGGCAGCGGGTTCGAATCCCGTGACAACCAGAGTCTTTCGTAGTTGATTTTTTCTATGGTAAGCACATCTGTTACGACATTGTGGGATTATCCGCATTGTAAAAAAGTAACTTCAATATCAATTTGTTTAATTATAAAAATAAATTGATGTTTTCTAATCTTGTATTGATTACAGCGCCCTCTCTAGCAAATTCAACGCAGCGTAGAGTTGCCGAGTTTGCAGACGATTATGTGATGCATACGTCTTAGGAGTGTGGCTAAGGTTGTAGTACCTTCGAAACATTACGTACAGATGTCGCTAGTGATTAGATTCACAATACCATTGGAAAAATTCGCTGTGATCGACGGAAGGTCGTCTGGTGTAATTGGTAGCACGTTGGACCGGCAATCCAGAGGCAGCGGGTTCGAATCCCGTGACAACCAGAGTCTTTCGTAGTTGATTTTTTCTATGGTAAGCACATCTGTTACGACATTGTGGGATTATCCGCATTGTAAAAAAGTAACTTCAATATCAATTTGTTTAATTATAAAAATAAATTGATGTTTTCTAATCTTGTAAAAAGTAACTTATTATGGTACAACGCACACATTGGATGGGAGTGATTGTTTTTTTTTTTCTTTCATCAAAACGGTCCTGAATTTTAGTTGACAAATGTCACCCCCTCTTCAATGCATCACGGTAACGAATTTGAATTTCAACCTATAAAATCTTAAATCGCCGTTTAAAAATGGTTGTGATTGGTCCATCAAAGTTTTGATTGGCTATATTCTATAAACATTTGTCAAAGATGTTGCGCCAAAATATGCGCGGTATTAAGAAAAACGCTATAATAAATAAATAATAATAAATAAATATCTTGGGACATCTTACACAATTTTTTTTTATTTTTTTTATTTTTATTTTATTTATTTAAATTATACAACTATCATTACAGTTTCCCATTGCGACAGTGTAAAGGCTATCAAGAACTTAAATAATAAAGTTTACACAAAATTATTACACAATTAAGGTTTACAGTAACACATCAATCTAATAGTCCCACGGTAAGCTCAATTAAGGCTTGTGTTGTGGGTACCAGGCGACGATATATATAATAGATAGATACGTATAGATACTTAGATACATACACAGCCATGACTAAGGAACAAACATTTGTGATAAATAAATACACAAAGAATGCCCTCGCCGGGATTCGAACCCGGAACCTCCAGCTTCGTAGGCAGGGGTCACTACCAACTAGGCTACGGAGGCTGACAAATGCCCTGACAAATGCCCAAACTGGCTATGCCCTGTTGAAATCTTAAGGTGCGGTTAAACTAAAAGAGCATTCGCTGTTCTAACCTCCCACTCTACGAAATTCGATCGGTACACAAAACGTGATTGGTTGATTTCGTAGAACGGGCGCTAGAACAGCGAATGCTCTTTTTGTTTAAACGCACCTTTAGCACAATTGGACAATTGTTTCTGGGGGCATTATTGAGCTGGCGTTAGACGTCCATGTTATATATGGTCGCAGGTCGTGGGCACAGTTGTAAAAACTAACCGACAAAATTTAGAAACACCTAACATTTTTAAAGGTCGGGTAAAATATCAACACTTCATAAAACATTAACGAAACCCACTTTTTGCATTAAATAAAATAGAACTATTTTAATACCGCTACAAATTCTAAAGGAAAATTAAAACTAAAGGCTTCGCTTTTGTATTTCCACTTGCGGCTCTCGGCGCTTCAATATTAAAATATTATCTAACTCACTGAAATCACGTTTGTAGTGTTTTATTCAACCGTTGCATAATAGTAGTAAAAAAGTCACACTTAGGTATGAATTTATTCCATGCAAGGACTGTTAACATTTTTACCTACTAATTATTAAATAACATTCTTGAAATATTTTGTGTCTGAAAATCGTGTACCAACTGATTATCATTTATTCTTTGGTATATGACATCTAATATTTATAATTTATGTAGATTAAGTAGTGTGACTATTGGGGAAAAAATAAAAAGTACAAATCAAAATATTTAGTTAATAAATAATTTTATTTGTGTTTTCGCAATACCTACAAACTACATCTTAAAAATAAATTAGGAAAAGTAATGTTAAATATTAACTTAAATTAAAATCAGACCTAAAAAAAACCTTAAAAGGAGCTTACCCATCCAAACCTCCCCGATTGGTTCCCGACGCAAAGGTGTCCAATACGCTCGCAGCGTTTCCGCGCATGGACAGTCTTTGCTCCAGGTTTTAAGTTGGTAATTAAACCAAAACTGTGTTCTAGAAGACCGTGATTATGAAATAATCAAAGTTTTAAGTATATTTACCCTTTGAATTCTGACTAATGGTATACGCCAGACAAAATAATTAGAAAAAACTTCGTCAACATATTGTTAGGCCATTCGTATAAATGTCTTTGAAGCTATTCATTACGTATATCAATTACGCACATGTCATTATATCTCGAATAGTTATATATTACGTCGTTAACCAGATTGGATTTCATTCCTTAGTGAGCGGTATCCGAGATAGCATTCCTCGGAGATATTATAGAGGATATGATATTTCCTGTAACGTCGCGGATTATATACGGTCGATTCATCATCATCTCAGCCATAAGACGTCCACTGCTGAACATAGGCCTCCCCTCTGGACCTCCACATGTACCGGTTAGATGCGACCTGCATCCAGCATGTCCCGGTGACCTTCATAAGGTCGTCTGTCCATCTTGCGGGTGGACGTCCTACGCTGCGTTTGCCTAACCGTGGTCTGCACTCGAGCACTTTTCGACCCCATGGTCCCCACGGTCGGTTACAAAGAGATGTAGGTATCCACATTTTCACCTTACTCTGTTGTGATAAGATGAAGAAAAGGATACATGACTTTGGAACCGACTGTACAGTCGACATCAGATATATCGTAATATCCGGAGCGCTCAAAAATATCTGAACACGCCTTTATCGTTGTGACAAATATTCACCAAATTAAAAATTAAAAAAACCGACTTCAACCGATTCCTCCAAGATCCCCGATTTGTTTCCATCATTGGTTTCCTATCATCAAATCCTACTAAATGAATGAAAATTACCAAAGGCACCTACATGTACCTATAACATTTGAAGAGATCCCTCGATTTCTCCAAGATCCCATCATCAAACCCCATCTTGGTGCCAACGGGACCATCTCGGGGTTATACACGTTTGATTACAAAAAAAAAATGTAATCGGTTCACGATTCTCGGAGATATCGGGTAACACACAAACATTAAAAATAAACAGTCGAATTTAGAATCT